>JAXCGZ010023185.1:7500-58207 GCA_037179515.1 Halocaridina rubra
TTGCTTTATGTGTGGCTAATAATCCCCATTTGGGAGTGGACGCAGACAGGTTGTACTTTTATATTGTTTTTAGTTTCAAGGTCCTATATATATATAGTGTACATTGTCTACCAGAGACAGTCATATATTTACGTTTAAGAGAAACTCTGGCATTTATCTAATATAAAAAGGTGACGATAATGGAACACTATAGTAATGTTGTTTAGTTAAACATTGTGTATATGGCTTTTTGTTTGTTTTTATATTTTTGATGGAGCATGCTTTAGCAGTAATACTATGCATGTTATACCTTCTTTTAGACCTCCCTCATAGACTTCTACATGTATAAATGTTTTAGTAAAAATGCATATATTCAAAGTTTCCTTGAACGATGCTTTAATTTGTTTACTTTCGTCTTACTAATATACATATTTCTTTATCGCCCAAGCTCGCATATTTCTTCTGAATGTTACAGGAAAAATATTTTCACTTAGAAGCCTTTTTTATGATTATATGATTTTATAAAGTGTCCCTTCAAGAAATCGTATCACTGGTCCGACGATGAGAAAATAGGTTTTTCATTGTTTATGGAGTAATAGTCTAATTTAATATGTGCTCCTTTGGGATTGAGTCTTCATGGAACATAATCCTTGGTCTGCCATTATACTCTTTTCTATTATTTTAGCATTTTAATTCCACGAGTCTCATAAAAAAAAATATTATAATGTTGCACAGTATATGTATTTTTCAATATAATTATTTAGAAATACATATTAGAATATCATATTAGCTCTTTCAACATATACTGTATTTGCAATAGATCTCAGACGACTTCTGCCATTCTCAACGTGCGTTCGCAGCTATAGTCAGATTTCTAACATTCTCAATATGGTTTTGCAGCTGACATCAGACTTTTTTAATTTGTTCAACATTTGCTTGCAGCTGATGTCACAATGCTAGCTTTAATCAACATGTCTTTGCAGCTGATGTCAGACTTTGGCCTAAGGGTGCCTTGTATTGAAGAAGCCGGATTGCTTAGTCAGTGGACGAATCTTTACTTTGGTGAATTTGCTTACTCCTCACCAGATGATATCAGAATTGGCAAGCAGAAATGGATAGGTAAGGAGACACTTAGTGCCAAAGGCATTTACCCAAAGAGTCTATTAAGCATACGTTACCATCTTGTATTAGTCACATATTGGGTCTTCGATACAGTAACATCCTCATAAGCACCGGACCTCTGCTTGTGGGAAATTGTGATACTCCTTTATCTCCAAGAAGCTAAGAGGAGTAATTGAGGCATATCAGCTTCTGGTGAATGTGTGTGCTTTGACTTGGCCGCCCACTAGCAACAGGTACTGCCGCATTGGTCTGTGTATTTATGTACCATCATGTCAGAGTATGACAAGATTGGTCTTACATCTTGCTTATTTCATTGGGAATTGTCATCAAACCTGCTTTACTTTTAAAAGGGAACTTTAGAATGGACATGGTTGCTTTGAGTAAGGCCTGAGGGTGTAAATAAGCAGTTTTACCTATTTTCTACACATCTAATTGTATTGGTCCCCATTATCTTCTCTTTGTTGTCCGGAAGTTTTAATTAAACCGATGGTGGTCAATTTATATGTTTATATAAATATTTGTTGATTTCCTCCTTTCTTTATTAAATTGTATTATCTCTTAATATGCTGAGCTGACAGGAACTACCACATATTGAACCAGAACTTTACTATCCTCTCATTTTGTCTCAAGATGTACTGATGATTATGGTGATGTTGATAGTGTAAATATATTTTATTTAAAGATCTGATTATTTCCTCGTATTTTTCAGGATCTTATCACGAGAGTGATTTGCAGTTCGTCTTTGGCCAACCATTCTTTGGTCTGAATAACACTCTTCGAGATCCTCAAGACCAGGTCGTTGCCAACACTGTCATGGATTTTTTCATAGCTTTTGCACATACTGGGTGAGAAAATTCTCTTTGGTCTGCCATTATAATCTTTGCTATTATTTTAAAACCTTTTTCACTCAGACTGGTAAGTTATAACATGAAGTCATGTGCTATATTATAATCTAAAATCTCGTGTTCTTATTATATTATGCTTTTTGAATTGTAAGGCCTTGGGAGACGATGGAAGTCTCTGATGGCCCTACACATCTATGGTATTACGAGGTTTCATTTTCACCTGGGCTTAGACTCGAATCCTCTAGTAAGACAAATATCCTTTTTACTCACTAGCGACCCCTAAGAAAGCACTACCCTCTTCTTCAAATCACCTTGGGCAGCTGGATTTTGGACCTCCTAGACCAGGGGTCGGCACGCGTGCCACACTTGGCACGCCAAGCAATTTCCAATGGCACTCAGCTGCATCACGCATCAGTTCTCAAAATTTAACAAAGTGTTTGTTGGGTCACAACATGTCATTGCCTTGATTCTTTCTATGTGGTTTACATATTATTGTATATATTACTATATAAAATATACTGCATAACAGGTATATTGACCATGACTTGTATAAAAATACGTATGCTGTTGGCACACTGAATAATTTAAAACCCTAAGTCGGCACATACTTAGCAAAGGTTGCCGACCCCTGTCCTAGACAGTTTGAAATCAGAATTCAAATATTTTCTTTTACCTTATATATTTATTCCTCGAGAGGGAGGGGCAAGAATACCTCCTCCGTGTTCTGCTGCATGTCGTAAAATCGACTAAATTAGGAGCGAGGTATTGGAAATTCACTCCTTTGTAGTTTCCTCCCACAAAGAGTCATATTTTTAGCTTTGACTCAGCCACCCTTCATATAAGGGGAAATTATTTTTTTTTTTAGACAAATAGATAGTTATATTTATTTTAGTTGTAATGCAGCAGTATGCAACGTTGGCAGGATAAAGGATAATGTTCTTCATATTAATTTTTAATAATGTAATTGATCTCTCAATTTGATATCCCATTGTCCAGATATTCTCGTGATTTTTGCGTGTTAAATTGTCATCATCCACTTGTCCTAACCTCAGAGAAATATGAACCTCTAGGACCTTGAAGAGTTCTTATTTAGATAAATTAAATTAGTAGTTTCGGACGCCCATAAACTTATTTTTAAAGATTGCAGCAAGATATAAGAATTACTGAAATGGTGTCTTTATTTGAACAAGTTGAGAGAAATGGAGACTGTCGTATGAAATTCCATGAAATAGTTCATTTTCGCTACTTTTAATGCGCCGATTTGTTTACTTACTTTTTGGGGGTAGATACATACATGTTGGAGCTAGGGAATTTAGGCTAACTGCCCATCCTAACGTTCCAATGTAAGATCGCAGTGCATTAGTTGCTAAATGGCTCATTTTTTTCTGTTTAGATTTCGGTAAGAAAATTATACATGCTGATGACATAAAGGATCTTTATTCCAGAGTTCCAGAGCTTCAGGGCTTAGAGTGGCCTGAGTACAACCAGAGTCATTTGGTACACGTGGAGGTGAACGAGAGATTAGCCTTAAACCATAACCTTGTTCAGCACAGGTAAGAATTAAAAAGGTTTTTCCTTCTTTACAGTATTTACAGTTTTCTTCTACCATAATCTTACCGTGCCAGCAGTTATAGGAGTATAAGTTTCTCCACTATATGACTCGAGGAACTCTCTAGGAATATATATATATATATATATATATATATATATATATATATATATATATATATATATATATATATATATATATATATATATATATATCTATATATATATAATTTTGTTTTAAACCATCAGAATGTACGGTGAGCAGCCTCACAAGAGCTAGTGAAAAGAGGCATCGAACGAGAATCGGTTTTGTGTGAATGAAGTGTTAGGTCTCATATGCAAGAAGAATAAAAACCCTTTTTATATTTTACTTTCGCAAGTTTTGTGTCAGGCCGTAGATGCAAGAAAATAATAATTGCATATTTGTATCATCTATTTACGGATGTGATATTATACCTATTGCGAGTATCGTCTTTGCATTCTTGAGGTTTTAAATCTTTGATGCAAGGAAAAGGTCTTATATTACTATCTTTTCTTCATGCATAAGTTGTCAAGCCTACGGTGCAAGATAAAAGTGTAATTTTGTCTTAGCGTTTTTTCGATCTAGAAAAAAAAAAATTTATGAATATGAGTAATTTCACCCTCTTCATGAGAAATTACGTCGAATCAGTCCCAAAATAGGTACTGAAGTATATTTGTACGTGTTTAATCTGAGATTGAGGTAATATTGGAACTTCATTCCCGTATTAAGCACCTAATACTTATATCAAGTGCCTAATATTATTATTATTATTATTATCTTCTGGGATTGATCCGTTATGTCATGAGTACCTGAGAAAATGAATAAATATCTGCTTTGTATGCATGAGATGTTAGGCCTGAATGGGAAATCTAGCACCTGACGCCTCCTATGACAATGGTTCTGAACCTTCTTTCGTTAAAGTTACCCTCTCGACCAGTTCACTAATTCATACTTACCCCCATACCTTAAAATAGGTTAAGGGACAGTACGGTCCAGCAAGCAGTTATTGACCATTTTTATGCTCAGGGAGACAGTGCCAGCATATTTTTACATATAAAATGGAAGATTGAAGGACAATTTTTCTCACTCAAATCTATTAAATTATTCAGAGTAATACAAACAGAATGTTTTTTTCATCAGATTGTATTGTTGCTGCTTTGTCCATACTAAAACTTTCCCCAATATTACAACCAAAATTTTTTTCCCAAAGTTAGACCTATCTGCTCTGTGATAATTCTGGAGTGAGATCATTTTCCCATAGCTACTGAGCTCTGCTTTTAAGACGCGTCATAAATATTTAAAAGATATATAATGTTAAAGAAAGTTGAGCACACTTGATAACAATTTCTTCAGCTTTGTTGTTTCAGATTCTCCACCCACGGATGGGTGGAACGGGTCATGGAGGACCCATAGGGCAGTCGCCAGGCGGCACAGGCCCCAACCCACCACTGTGGTACCCAGCCACAGCAGTAACCTCCCCAGTAAATTTCTTTAGCTGCCATGATATTGTTCAGTGTTTATTACGAATACTTCCAGTTTGTTTTCTAACTCATAATCACTTGACATTTGGCCGTGAAAATTAAGTTTTGTGTGTGTTGAAGTTTTATGTGTAACTATTAATCCCCAGAGTGTGGCTTGGTAATTAAGGCTGGATACCCATCCTAACGTCCCACTTTGGTCTCGATCATGGGTCTGTCAATTCACGAATTGAGTATATTAAACACTCGGCTTCCGTGGTCCCCAAAATATGTTATTGTATTTTATTAGTAATGGAGTGGGATTTGTCAGTCTTATTTCTTTGTTTTTGCAGGACATTCCCTCGGATCTTATTCCAATGCCAGTATAAAGTAGGGCAAAATGATTAGAATCTGTTCATTATTCTTTAGACAGATAATTCTCTTTCAGAATTCTCAAGGCTGACCACTGATTAGAGTACACTATTGCTCTTTCCCCTCAAAAAACAAATAAATAAAAAATGATAATATATATATATATATATATATATATATATATATATATATATATATATATATATATATATATATATATATATATATATATATATATATATATATATATATATATATATATATATATATATATATATATATATATATATATATATATATATATATATATATATATATATTAGAACGACCTTAAGTTCCTCCGTAACTCACCCTGTCTTTCTATGTATCGAAAGTTTATATTTTCTACTAATGAATTTTCTTTTCCATTGCAGAGTGTGTTTCTGGCAACACTTTATTCCCCTCATGACGTCGTGGCCAATAAAACCTATAGAAGTCAATTCCTCAACTTACGTTACCGCTCCTATTTTCATCCTCAGTCTAACATTAACATCACTCGTGCTTCTCTCAGACCTTAACCATCTGCTTTCTTTGTCGTAGGAAAAACAATTTAGTGACTTATTTCCATTTCATTTCATTAGAGAGACTTTTCATCACATACTGTATTTAATACAGAAATCGCTTTTTATCATAGCTCGATGAATATAACCGTATTCTTGGGAGAATGTGAGATATTCATTGACTTGCATAGAGCCCCTCTATCACTCATGTTGTTATAATATATCATTAAAATGATTCACAGAATTCCATCTCTCATCACTTAGATATTTTTCTATTAGAGTACCCACAAAGTGTCGTTTGTCTGCCCGGTCAGATGTTAAATAAAAGAGTTTATAAGTGTTCATATACAGCTATATAGTTCACATTTATGTAAATAATATATTAGGTAATGGTTACTAATGACTGAATTGCTCTCCAGGAATTTAATATGTTGTTGTTAAGTTTTTACGTTTATACAACATTATTTTTCCTTCTTCTTTTTTTATGTTGCAATAAGATTTGTGTCCTCCAGTTATGAACTACAAATTTAGTATAATTTAATTTCCAAAATGCAGATCTACGAAATTCCTTGGCATCTTCAAACTAACATTAATTTCGCAAGCTTTATTGTATTGTTTAACTGTATAATAAAGTCATATCTTTAATTCGTTAAATGTATAGCAGAGAAAGTGCTTATTTAAAATTTTATTGATATTTGCAAGATCTTGGTATATTGTCATTAATTTATTAATATTATTCTTATGCCATGGACATGGTTTTAAAGTACGGTATTTATCTTCGTTATCCTTGCTACACTTACTTGCACATGCAGTGGGTCTAGTGTCCCTTCTAAAAGGATGGCCGAGTCAAAGCACACATCCACCAGAAGTTAATGTATTTCGATCACTCCTTTTAGCTCCTTGAGGATGAATGGATGCCTCGATTCCCCCACCATCCTCCTGCTTGGTTCGCTTACAAGGGAAGGGGCAAAGGCCCTTCTACCTTGTAAAAATCTCAATGTTTACATGTTTCAACAGAATTCCGTAATCCTAGTTCCTAGGTGTCGTAAGAGGCAACGTAAAGAGATAAGGGATGGAGGGCTGACAATTTCATCCCTCCTGATCATTTTTCTTACCATGAAACTGACAAAAGGGATGATTTTTGCTCATTTCTTTTTCTGGCTACAATTTCATCTTGAGGCATCAGATTACAGAGAGAGTCATTTTTGTTTTGTTTTGTAGTTATTACGTCAACTAATAAGAACTTGCAGTACAGATAATAATATAAACAAAAATAGAGATCAGTCACTGCTTGACTCTCATGCAGTAGGAAACCTTTGGGTTCTTGTTTTTCTCTGTCATTACTTCAGCAATTCTAAGAGAGAGGATTCTCACTTTGGTTCCAAGTCTCGAGTTATGCTGTTTTGTGTAGAAATTAACCCTTATTTGAATGGGGTGGACACAGGTTGGAGCTGAAGAATTAAGGTTGGATGTCAATCATTGCTCCCAGCTGCGGACTCAAGCATGGGTTTGTCACTTCCCAGGTGGAGAGCTCTAACTACTGCGCTGCCGCGGTCCCCAGAGAAATTCTCAAGATAGTTTTTGACCAGAAAAACTGTCGTACTGGCAGTAGTTTTTTGACCAGAAAAACTGTGGTTCTACACTGCCAGATCTGCCTTGGCTTCATGCTGCTACTGAGTAGTTTTCACCACTGTGGAATTGTTGAACTTTATTAGCTTGCGAAAAGCAGTTTTGGATTTTGTTTTTATATTATTAGTGCTATATTTCGAGTTTTTTCTCTAATTGTTAAGGAAGAAATTCGCACATTTCTATTTTGTTTAAGACAGTCTTGCAATTTTTCAGTGTTCCTTGCATTATGAGGCTGAATCTAATTTCAAAAGTAGCGCTTCTTGGTACCTCTTACAGTAGCATAAGGAAAGTTTTTATTTTATAAATACATTGCATACTTTGAAAAGACGCAGAATAAGTAATTTTCTCATGTTGCATCTCTCTCTCTCTCTCTCTCTCTCTCTCTCATATATATATATATATATATATATATATATATATATATATATATATATATATATATATATATATATATATATATATATATATATATATATATATATTTATATATATATATATATATATATATATATATATATATATATTTATATATATATATATATATATATATATATATATATATATATATATATATATATATATATATATATATATATATATATATATATATATATATATATATATATGCGGATGTCCCTTCAATTTTAATATTTATGTTCTCTCTCTCTCTCTCTCTCTCTCTCTCTCTCTCTCTCTCTCTCTCTCTCTCTCTCTCTCTCTCTCTCTCTCTCTCTCTCTCTCTCTCTCTCTCTCATATATATATATATATATATATATATATATATATATATATATATATATATATATATATATATATATATATATATATATATATATATATATATATATATATATATATATATATGCGGATCTCTTCATTTTTAATATTTATATATTTGGCTAATCTACTTAACTTATTATCTTACAGTACTCAGAAATACATAATTTACTTTATGACATGTCTGTTGTCATTAGGACAGACTTCTTTTACAAATTATATACTAGGAACATACTAGTAATGATGAAATTTGGTTCATGATTTAAGAGAGCAGTCAGATCGTGTCTTGTTAGTGGTTTCAGATGTACTCTCATTAGAATATCATATTTATTTTCATTCTTAGAGCTCGAGTTCATTGAAATTGTGTGTAAAAAGAGAACGTAATATATGTAATATAGTTAGTAAATATAAATATAATATTTAATATAACATCTTGATTTTTTCTATCCTTCGAAGCACATTATGAGATTTGAATTAAGTCTGGTGATAAGGATTACAGTGGACCTCGAATGACGAGGGAGTTCCTTTCCTTAAGACGTGTCTTAACCCAATTTTCCGTGTAAGTCTGAACACACCTAAATACTGTACAGTGCACCCTAATCACCCACCCGTGCTAATGCAGTAGTGAAGTTCATAATTTAAAACATAAAATCAGAACATTTCTATGACATATTATGAAAACATAACTAGAACTAAAAAAACAAATGGAGGCTATAAATATAAAATAATGAAATGAAACTAACAAAAAAAAAAAAACAATTCTTACCTTTACTCCTGTGGGTGGCTTACACACTGCCCACATACATACAAACAGGCATACGCTTCCAGAACAAGCCTGATTCATCCATATTTAACACTTATTCAGCACAGTAACCCCCTCCCTACTTATCTCAGTGAACCCACCATGAAATTCACTTGCTGCTTTCTTGTCACTACAAGCAGCTTCACCTTGCACCTTGAGGTAGTAGTTTTTTCCTTTTCCGAGCATTTCACTGTCTCTAATTAAACTTCCATGGTGATGACTTTCCTTTTCGTCGAAGCACTGCCATCAGAGGAATCTATTATATGCTTGGGAGACATAATACAGGCCAAAATTTATTGCAAAAACGATCGAAACAAAGCGAACAACAAATTAGCACTATAACAAGACGGCATATGAGCAGGAACTGTGTGATGTATCTTCCTCAGTCTAATGACACGTGACAACATATTCTTCCGTCATGTCCAGCTAACTGTTCCAAGCACAAAGTTTGCATTTACTACTATGCCCTGTGGTGGCGGGCACGACATCAAAGAATAGCCTCAACGTATTCCCTGCGTGTCATAAAAGGCGACTAAAAGTGGACGGGGCTGGGGGACTAGGAATCCCCCCTTGTATCAACCTCCTGCGAGACGTCAAAGAAGAAGGGGAGTAGAGGGGAGAATAATTTCTCCCCAAACTCTAGTTTTGGGGTGTTTAAATGTGCGTGGTTGTAGTACGATAGAGAGCAAAAAGATGTGAGATTGGATATATGTTTGGTAAGAGGAGGATGGATGTATTGGCATTGTGCGAGACGAAGTTGAAAGGAAAAGAAGAAGTGGTATTTGGTGATGTGACGAGTAGGGTGTCTGGGGTCGAAATGGGGAGAGTGAGAGAATGTGTGGCATTATTGCTGAGTGAATGGATGGTAAATAAGGTAGTGGAATGGAAAGAAGTGTCATCTAGGCTGATATGGGTTAGGGCTAGGATAGGAAGGGAATGCTAGGCTTTTGGTAGTGCGTATGGGCCAGGATGTGAGAGAAGTGAGGAAGAGCGGGATGAATTCTGGAATGAGTTAACTAGATGTGTGGATGGTCTGAGTAGAAGGAACTATGTAGTTGTGTTGGGTGACTTGAATGCCAGAGTTGGTGATGGAGAGATAGAAGGTGTTGTAGGAAAGTATGGGGTACCAGGTGGGAATGAGAGTGGCGAGAGACTGTTAGATATGTGTGTGGAGCAAGAGTTGGTGATAGGTAATAGTTTATTTAAGAAGAAGTTAATAAATAAGTATACATGGATGAGAGTGGCAAATGGAAGAGTAAAAGAAAGAGCATTGATGGATTATGTGTTGGTAGCAAAGAGCATGGTTGGTAGAGTGAAATATGTGCATGCATTCAGGGGTGTGGCTGCTGGGATGTCTGATCATTTTTTGGTTGAAGCAAAAGTGGTAGTGTAGTTCTATGTTTACAAGATATCAAGATTACCACAATATCATTTAAGGTAACAAAATAGGCCAAAGTCATTAATTTTCAAGCAATTTTTATGTATCGAAAATGAACAGACCAAAAGTATCACATTAGACGAAAAAGGCGGCAATACAGAGTCAGTGTTGCCATAAAACAGAAAACCAAAACAATGTACAGTTCGTTATGACAAAAAGAAGCAAAATTAAGGAATCAGTTTAGAACAACAAAAAAATTATTAATAAATAAAGTGAAAATATATATATCAATTAATAAATTAATTAATATATAAATAAAGAAGACATATATCATACCACTACAACACTCCAAATAAAGAAAGAAAATACACTATGCCACTACAACACTCCCCTGCCAGTACAGGAGTACATTAGTTTTTAACACTGATAATAGAAAATATAGATATATAATATATATGTGGAGACATAGATACAAAAATACAAATTAATAATATACATAATCAGGGTTACGATTAAATCTAACTCGACGAGATTTCGTAACAACAGATTGAGGTATTTTCTCTTCAATAACATCGTTATCAATATTTTCAGGAATAGATGCATTACTAGGAATTAATGTATCAGAATCTGTGTCATTTGTGGAATTAGAATCAGAAATATTATTATTTACAGTAGGTTCTGTCTCATTAGAACTGATAGTTTTTGGTATTGAGGCAGGTTTCAATCTATTTACAGATACAGTAGTTAAATTTCCCGAAAGCTGACGTAGAGTAAAATATTTATCACCACGTTCCACAACTTCAAGTGGACCAAAGTAGGGAGCCTCTAAAGGGCGACATACACGATCCACTCTAACCCAAACATGTGTACATGATTCAAGATCTTTTGGAACATAAGGTTTAACGGAGGATGAATGAAGGTATCCATAAGAGGATTCAGAAAAATCTAATTCACGCATTCGAGATACAAATTCAGAGACAATTTCTTTTTGTTGTGCAAAAGAAGGAATTTCAGTTGTTACCATGATTTTAGGACTAAGTAGCATACTTCCTGTCACCAAAGTAAATGGAGAAACTCCAGATTCTGTGGGGACACATCTTAAACCTAAAAGTACTATTGGTAAAGAAGCAAGCCAATCATCTTTACGTGCCATCAGAGATACTTTCAATACTCTATGTTATCTTTCAACCATGCCATTGGATTGAGGGTGATATGAAGTGGTACGCAGTCTATGAAATCCAGTTATAGAGGAAAGTTGCTGAAATAATGCAGATTCAAATTGAGCACCTCTATCAGTAAAAACATATAATGGCACTCCAAAACGAGATACCCAACCTTTAATAAAAGCAAAAGCAACAGTGGTAGCAGAAATATCTGTGATGGAGATGGCTTCCAACCATCTAGTAGATCTGTCAATACAGGTAAGAACGTATTGTTCTGGTGCTGTAAAAGACTGGCCAGGGATTTTACTAGGAGGGAGAGGACCAACAATATCTAAATGTACAAATTCAAATCTCCCAAAAGGTGCTGTAAAATTTGTAATAGGAGCACGGGTATGGCGGTGCACTTTAACCTGCTGACAAGAAGTACACTCTTTAGTCCAACTTCGAATATCTCGATCCATATTAGGCCAAAAGTACCTAGCTTTGATAAGGCGCAACGTACCTTTGACTCCTGGATGTGAAATGTTATGCATAAGTTGAAATACTGATTTACGACAAGCTAAGGGAAGAAATGGTCTTGGATGGGGTGTTGACACGTCACAATATAAGTCATGATTCTGAATTTTGAAAATGTTCAATCTCTCTTTGTAATTAAGAATTTCTGTGTCAGTGGATTGGCTCTCAGCTATACTGGTTAAATCATGTAAGTCCACTGAGACAGAAGATACAAGTAATGGTCTGGAAAGACAATCTGCTACAACATTGTCTGCACCCTTGATATGTACAACATCTGATATACACTCGCTAATTAAAGACCAATATTGTTGCTGTCTATCTGACTTGGCTGTATGAGGATTCTTAAATGCAAAAACAAGGGGTTTATGATCAGTAAATAAAACGGTTTCACGTCCTTCAATTACATGTTTAAATTTTAGTACAGCCAGATACGCAGCAAGCAGTTCTCGGTCAAAAGTAGAATAACATCTCTGAGTTTCTGATAATTTCTTTGAAAAGAATTCAATAGGGACAAATTTACCATCCTGAATTTGGTGTAACGCAGCTCCAGCTGCCACTTGGGAACAATCAGTCACCAGATGCAGTGGAGAATTACACTTACTAGTGAAATATGCAATGGTGCAAGCATTGTTAAGTGACTCTTTAGCACTTACAAAGGCACATTCTGCTTCCGAATTCCATACTAGTTCTTTAGATTTATGTTGTAATCTAATTAATTAGGTCAAAGGATATACAACATCAGCAAAATGTGGTACCATTTGTCTATAGTAATTGAGCATTCCTATAAACCTACATAAAGCAGCAGAACCTGCTGGCTTAGGAAAATCAACAATATCTGTCTGTTTATGAGAACCAGGTTTTAATCCATTAGCAGTGATCAAATATCCTAATTATTCTATTTAATTTTTAAAGAATTCACATTTATCAATAGAAATATTAAGATTATTAGAGCTTAGGATTTCAAATACTATAGACAAATGTTTCTTGTGCTCTTCTATATTCTCTGAAAATATCAGAATATCATCCAGGTAAATAAATACAAAATCAAGGTTTCTAAATAAATTGTCCATCAAACGTTGAAAAGTGGCAGGGGCATTCCGAAGACCATAAGGCATATATAAATATTCAAATAACCCAAAGGGTGTGGTTACTGCTGTCTTTTCAACATCTGAAGGATTCATAGGGATCTGGTGAAAGGCTTTTAACAAATCAATTTTACTGAATATCTTTTTCTTGTAAAGCTTTAATGACACACCACTAATATGTGGTAAAGGATATTTATCTGGCTTGGTCAAAGTATTAAGTTGCCTAAAATCACCACATACTCTCCACTCTCCTGGCTTAGGTTTAGGAACTAAATGAATGGGTGAAGCCCAAGGTGATTTAGAAGGTTGTACAATTCCCATATCCAACAACTGCTTAAATGCTTCCTTGGCGGCAGAATATTTGTCTGGAGCCAACGGACGACATCTAGCAAATGTCGGAGGAGAACTCCCTGTATCTATATAATGAAAAACATTAGAATTCTTGAAAGAATTATTAGCTGTAAGAGGCTTAACACAGGACAAGAGTAAGGGAAAATCTTGGAACAACTGTTGTACAGAATCAGGTAAATAGTTCAAATTATTAATCACATAAGAAACATTATGATTTGCAATATCATCTTTTACAGAACATTGTGTTATATTGTCATGTAAAGTTTTATTCTTACAATCAATAAACAATCCAAAATTGCAAAGAAAATCATTACCTAATAAAGGTGTACATACATCTGCAGCAACAAATGTCCAGTTAAATCGACGGCGCAACTGCCGAATATCAAGGTCAAGAATAATTTTACCATAAACTTTTATTGACTCACCAGGGGCCGTAGAAATATTAACTGCTGTTGGCCTTAATAAAATTTCTGAAACATACTTATATGGAATAATGGAGACTGCAGCTCCTGTATCCACAGTGAAGACCATGTCACTACAACCAATATTGGCTACAACCTGTAGAAGTGGCAGAACAGAAGTGGCCGTAGCTACAATTTTCTCTTCTGTCTGCTTTATTAGTTTTCCGAACTAGGAAAATTCCATGCGGGCGACGAGGACCTAGACGTTGATGCTGGGGACAGCGCTCTAGAAGAATCCTTCATCTGGATATTTTGAGATTTATTCGGCCATTGGCACCACGGCTTGCACCATTTAGCCCGAGTTCCATAATATAAATGGGCACGACAAACTTTTGGACGTTGATTTTGATGGAACGGTAGCACTCCTAGGCCTACAGGTGGATTCTTGGAAATTGATACATACTGGGATGTACTAGCTTGACGAGAAACTGACGACTGATCAACAACATTGATGGGTTTAGCCCTATTATTATTTTGAGAAAATACCACTAGTTCATCTGCAAGCTTGCCTAAAGCTGGTAAATCCATATTTTGCTGAGAGGCTAAAACTGCCGAAATACTACTGGGAACTGCTTGCAAGAATTTATGTTTCACTAGGTCATCTGTTACTCCTAATTTAGAAGCAGTTCTGCGAATTTCTTCTAAATAAACTGAAGGCTTGCCATGCATTAGTGTATTACTTATCAAATCATTGAAAAGTTCAGGCTTGGTCTGTTCAAAAAGATTTGTGAGGTATGCTTTAATTATATCATAGTCTCTCCTATTTAAAGTGTCTTGGGGAACACGTTCTACAACAGTAGGGGGCAAGGCAGATAACACATGGAAAAATTTTGTTTCACTGGATTTCACATTAGCTAAGCCAAATTGAGCTTCAGGAATAGAAAACCACCCTGAAACGCAGGTGTCCATGAATGCAGGGGCTTTCACTGCTATGTGCCTGACAGCACTAGACTTATCATCATCAGAATCGGGCATTGTTTATGACAGCTTATCTTGGAGTACAAATACTGAAAGAAACCTAGGCCTTGCCTACCGGTATGATGCTGAAGAAATTTTGTCACTTAGGCCTATCTTGTCAATTACAAATATCTTGTCACTCCTATATCTTGTCACTCCTATATCTTATCACTCCGGTGGTCACCACTTTGTAGTTCTATGTTTACAAGATATCAAGATTACCACAATATCATTTAAGGTAACAAAATAGGCCAAAGTCATTAATTTTCAAGCAATTTTTATGTATCGAAAATGAACAGACCAAAAGTATCACATTAGACGAAAAAGGCGGCAATACAGAGTCAGTGTTGCCATAAAACAGAAAACCAAAACAATGTACAGTTCGTTATGACAAAAAGAAGCAAAATTTTAAGGGATCAGTTTAGAACAACAACAAAATTATTAATAAATAAAGAGAAAATATATGTATCAATTAATAAATAAATTAATATATAAATAAAGAAGACATATATCATACCACTACAACACTCCAAATAAAGAAAGAAAATACACTATGCCACTACAGTGGTAGCAAAAGAGTGGGGAAATAGTGTGGGGGGATGTAGAAGGGAAATAGTGAAGGTGGAAGAGTTGAAAAAGCCAGAGAAGAGACAGGAATATCAGGATAGGTTGAGAGTGGCATATGACTGGGTGAAAGAAAGAGAAGTTGGGGAGTTAGGGGAGGAATGGGGGTTGATGAAAGAATGTTTTGTGGGACATGCAAGTGATGTGTGTGGAAAGAGATTTGTTGGAGGTGGCATGAGGAGGGGCAGCGAGTGGTGGAATGAAGGGGCGAAAATGCCGGTGGAAGAGAAAAAGAGGGCTTTTGAGGAATGGCTGCAGTGTAAAAGTAGGGAGAAGTATGAAAGATATGGGGAGAAAAATGTGGAAACCAAGCGGAAGGTAGAGAAAGAGAAGAGATTGGCAAATGTTAGGTGGGGACAGGATTTTAGTAGGTCATATGAGGAGAATAAAAAGTTTTGGAAAGAAGTGAAGAGAGTAAGGAAGGGTGGATCGAGGATGGAAGAGACAGTGAAAAATGTGAATGGACAGATGTTAAGAGGAAACAATGCAAGGAAAAGATGGGCAAAATATTTTGAGGGCTTGCTGAATGTTGATGAAGATAGAGAGGCAGCTATAGTGGCAGTGGGGGGGGGTCAAGGGCCAGTAATGGGAGATGAAAATGAGAGAGAGAGATTACAAGAGAGGAGGTGAAAAGGGCATTGTATAAAGCGAAAGCAGGTAAAGCACCTGGAATGGATGGTGTGAGAGCGGAGATGTTGAAAGAAGGGGGTGTGACTGCATTGGAATGGTTAGTGAGAGTGCTCAATATATGCTTTATGTTGTCATTGGTGCCAGTGGATTGGGTGATTGCCTGTATAGTACCCCTATACAAAGGTAAGGGAGATGTGTATGAATGCAGTAGTTTTAGGGGTATAAGTTTGTTGAGTGTGGTAGGAAAAGTGTATGGTAGGATACTGGTTAATAGGATAAGGGATTAGACAGAATATGTGATCGCGGAAGTGCAGAGTGGCTTTAGGAGAGGTAGAGGTTGTATAGATCAGATTTTTATAGTTAGGCAGTTATGTGAGAAATATTTAGAAAAGGGTAAGGATGTGTGTTTTGCATTTTTGGATCTGGAGAAAGCATATGATAGAGTTGATAGAGAGGCTATATGGAATGTTTTGAGATTATATGTAAGTAATGGTAAATTGTTGCATGCAGTGAAGAGTTTGTATGAGGGCAGTAGAGCTTTTGTTAGGGTAGGGAATGAAGTGAGTGAGTGGTTTCCAGTGAGTGTGGGACTGAGACAGGGATGTGTGATGTCACCATGGCTGTTCAATTTGTATATTGATGGAGTTGTAAGAGAGGAGAATGAGCTAGTGCGTGGTCGAGGTTTGAGAATGGTAGATAGGGATGATAACGAGTGGGAGCTGAATCAGTTGCTGTTTGCAGATGATACTGTGGTGGTGGCAGATTCAGAGGAAAAGCTGTGTCAGTTAGTGTCAGAACTTGGAATGGTGTGTGAGAGAAGGAAGTTGCGAGTGAATGTGAGAAAGAGTAAGGTTATGAGGTGTACAAGAAATGAGGATGGTGCTGGATTGAATGTTATGTTGAATGGAGAGACACTTGAGGAAGTTAATCAATTTAAGTATTTAGGCTCGGTTATAGCTGCAAATAGTGGAGTGGAAGCAGATGTGTGTCACAGAGTGAATGAAGGATGTAAAGTGTTGGGTGCATTGAAAGGAGTGATGAAGAATAGAGGGTTGGAAATGAATGTTAAGAAAGTTTTGTATGAGAAAGTGGTTGTGCCAACTGTGATGTATGGATCAGAGTTATGGGGTATGAAAGTAAGTGAGAGACGGAAACTAAATGTGTTTGAGATGATATGCCTGAGGAGTATGATTGGTGTATCTAGATTGGATAGGGTTAGGAATGAAGTGGTGAGAGCAAGAATGGGTGTGAGGAGAGAAATTGCAGCCAGAGTTGATATGAATGTTCTGAGATGGTTTGGCCATGTGGAAAGGATGGATGATGAAAGACTGCTGAAAAAGGTGATGAATGCGAGAGTTGATGGGAGAAATGCTAGAGGGAGGCCTAGGTTTGGATGGATGGATGGAGTAAGGAGAGCCCTGAATGATAGGAGGATAGATGTGAGGGAAGCAAGCGAGCGTGCTAGGAATAGGAATGAGTGGCGAGCGATTGTGACGCAGCTCTGATTGGCATCTGCTGTTACCACGGGGCTGCATCTTACAGAGGTAGCCCTGTGGTAGGGGCAGTAGGAGAAGTTGGTAGTTGTGAAGCGACACAGGTTGTGGAAGAGCCGGGAGGATGGGCTGTGGCACTCCAGCAGTGCCATCTGAACGATCGCTAGCTCCCTCGTCATTGCCCATAGAGCAAAGTAATCCCCTTATTGTTTTCCTTTCTTGATGTCGGCTACCTCCCAATTAAAGGGGGAAACAGCCAAGGTAGATAAAAAAAAAATATGCACAAGTATTTGGTAATTTTTTAAATAAATTCAAACTAGGTCCTACACATAACCATATATATAAACATGTAAATAAATAAAAACATTAACATGATATATGCGTACACAACAATGCCGCATGACAACGTATTCTTCTGTCACGCTCAACAAACTGTTCAGCGCCTGAAGTTAATATTTATGATGCAAACCAAGCATATAAAAAAAAAATTTACTAATAATTTATGGGAGATGCATTGTAACCACGAAATATCGTAAGTCGAGGACATCGTAAACTAAGGACCCCTGTATTACACTTGTTCTGATATACAGAGTATAAAATAGAGATACAATAAAATGCTGTTGATAAGTCTCAAAAAAAGTATGAGAGATAAGAATATGAAGTAAATATGCCGTATATATTATGCACAAACATTACCAAAAATCAAAGGCTTTTTTAGAATAAATTTGGGGATATATACTCTGTTTTGATTTACATGACAAAAGAAGACATATTAATTTAAGTAATCTCTAAATTCGTGCTCCACAAATATGATGTCTATTACAAATTATTTAAAATAGTATTATATATACACAGACCTTGTAGAAACAACCAAAAACTTTCACTCTCATTTGTGTTATTAATTACATACACTCCCCAACTTACGAATGAGTTAGGTTTCAGAAGTCTGTTCGTAAGAAGAATTGTTTGTAAGTTATGTTTTAGTAAAAAAAATACTGTATAGCACATGCATATGCAGTCCTGTACAGTACTTAGGCTAAAAACACTTAACTACTATATAAAACATGAAGTACACAGTATTTTTGAATTTTAATATGTTCATAACTGATATTTTGTATGTACAGTACTGTATATATGTTGATTAAGTATCAAAGAGGATTGTAATTATTACACAAGTTTCCAGGACCCTTTGTTTCAGATATCTCTGTTGAATAGAGTGATTTTTCTCCCAAAGACTAGCTCTTCTTCAGAAATGTCTTCAACAATTAAGTACCTCTTGCTTTGGAATCGAGATGAAGACACTTTTTCCAGAGGAAATTTGTTCAGGAGAGAATGTTTTGTACTTGGTGTGCCACCCTGATGCTTCACCAACATATGAAGTATCCAAAGATATCTTCACTACCATTTAATTTTCATTAGACCTTGGAAAAGCACCAAGGCACAGCAAGTACAGAACAATCTTTCCTGAAGACACTTATCTTGAAAAAGATGTTTGGACCTCCGTGGAGGTGGAACATCCTGATCATTGTCTTTGGTAGAAGAATCTCTCTATCACTGTCTTTAATGGAAATATCTGAACCAATGGGTCCTGGAACCTTGTGTAATAGTTACAGTCCTCTGTTGCTTCGTAACTTCTACATATAACATAAAGTATGCATAATTAATGAATTTTAATACAGTAATAAAAATATAATAATGCAGTGCAGTGTAGTATTACCATATTTACATAATACATGAGTAGATAATGGGTAGGTTTTGTTCGTATCTATGAATGTTCTTAACTCAGTTGTTTGTAAGTAGGTTGAGCAACTGTATGATACCCTTGTAAAATCTGTTACCAAGGACCTGTAAAACTCCACCGTAATTTTGTTATGCAAGTTTAATGATTCTAATAACGTAAGGAGACCCCAATAAACATGGCGAGGTTTTCGGGTTATTATAAATGTACTTACTATCAAGTATCTGCCTAATTAATAGATCTGCTCAAGTTCTATTTCCCTGCATTAAGGTAGACTCTAGTTATGGTGCTCAAACGTCTGGCAAACCTGGACTATTAGTGTATGATCAGCTGTCACTCTGAGAAGATGTGCAAGCCATCTATATACACCACTATGTAGTTTACACAAACAGTCGAGCCACGAACATTCACAGATACAAACAAAAACCTACCCATTATGTATTAATGTACGTATTACTGTACTGTACTCTACTATTTCATCATTATTACTCTATTAAGAATCATTAATACTGCATACTCGATGTTTAATGTAGCAGTTAAGTGCCTTTAGCTTAAGTACTGCACAACATTGCATATGTATGTACTTTTTTTTTACCTATGCACAACTTACATACAATTCTACTTATGAACGAACTACTGGAACCTAACACGTTCGTAAATTGGAGAGTGGCTGTATGATACTAGTACACTACAGACACTAGTAGCGTATATTCAAGCATATATGCACTACTGGTGCATGTCACCCCTGGATGGTAATACATGCAACAGCTATCGAGTAAAGATCATACCACAATATAATCACCATATGCTTGTTAGGTTAGCTTATGTTAGGTTAGATTTTCAGGATCTTGTAAAGATAAATAACCCCCACAACCCCATGTAAAGTTGAACAACCCTATAATCAAACTTATAAAGTTAAATAACCCCGTAATTAAACTTGTAAGTTGAATAACCCGTTGTTTGTCTTTATAAGAACCAGTTGAAATCATGTAGTTATAAAAAACAAAAGCAAGAATACAGAACATTTATTCACACAAATACGCAAATGAAAGTAAAAGGAATCCGAGATAATCACTACCTTGAAAATACATATAGCCCCTATAACTACCTTGTAAATATGGCGAGCCCCAAGATATGTTTTGCAAAGATGAATAACCCTAATGAACCTTGGGGTTATTTATCTTTACAAGATCCAATTTTCAGGTTAATACAGGTATTAGCTTAAATATCCGGATGAATCCATACTTTATAGAGTATCTGGCAACACTGCTATGTAGTGTACATAACACCAGTATGCACACTAATAGTGCATATAAGCATACCGTCTATACTGTAATGTACCACTCATAGTTTACATAACACCAGTATATACACTAGCAGTGTATATACTAGTTTACATAACACCAGAATATACACTAGCAGTGTATATATGGTATTATGTGCACTTCAGGTGCTGTCCTATCCTTATCAAGAGACGGAACTTTTTTTTAGTTATTTATGAAGATGGCGTTGACACAAAGCAACGCCTGATATATAGAAAGTTAATTAAAATTCTCTGTATTACACACTGCAGAGGGGCAACTAAAATATCCTTTGGATAGCGAGGAATTACATTTTGACTGAAGTGGGACTGGGATTGCTCTTGCACTCCCAGTGTAACCTCTAGTTTTTTAAATTGTATGGCATTTCTATGAAGATTTGTAACTATATTGTATATACAGTGTTACCCCGGTTATTCGCGCTTCTTGGTTCGCGTTCTCACTCTATCGCGTTTTTTTTTTTTATAAATTATTATTTTATTTTATGGGTATATGCAAAAATATTAAAATATTGAAAAAAAAAAACATTTTCAGTATTTTCATTTATTTTTTGAAATTTACGTTGCATGCTGTTATTTATAATGTAAAGGGTGTTTTTCTAACAGTGCAGGGAGGGTTTATACAGTTCGTAAACGAAAAAATAATTGTAAATGAGTATGTGTGTCACGTCATCATCACCTCATTCATGGTAATTTTATCTATCACTTTCATAAAAATTTACATTGCTTGCTGTTATTTATAATGTAAAGGGTGTTTTTTTAAGAGTGCAGGGAGGGTTTATACAGTACGTAAACGAAAAAATAATTGTAAATGAGTATGTATATCACGTCATTATCACCTCATTCACCGAAATTTTATCTATCACTTTCATAAAAATTTACGTTGCTTGCTGTTATTTATAATGTAAAGGGTGTTTCTTTAACAGTGCAGGGAGGGTTTATACAGTACGTAAACGAAAAAATATGTCACGTCATTATCACCTCATTCACCGTAATTTTATCTATCACTTTCATAAAAATTTACGTTGCTTGCTGTTATTTATAATGTAAAGGGTGTTTTTTTTTAACAGTGCAGGGAGGGTTTATACAGTACGTAAACGAAAAAATAATTGTAAATGAGTATGTATGTCACGTCATTATCACCTCATTCACCGTAATTTTATCTATCACTTTCATAAAAATTTACGTTGCTTGCTGTTATTTATAATGTAAAGGGTGTTTTTTTAACAGTGCAATGAGGGTTTATACAGTACGTAAACGAAAAAATAATTGTAAATGAGTATGTATGTCACGTCATTATCACCTCATTCACCATAATTTTATCTATCACTTTCATAAAAATTTACGTTGCTTGCTGTTATTTATAATGTAAAGGGTGTTTTTTCAACAGTGCAGGGAGGGTTTATACAGTACGTAAACGAAAAAATAATTGTAAATGAGTATGTATGTCACGTCATCATCACATTCACGGTAAGTTTTCCTATCACTTTCATAAAAATTTACGTTGCTTGCTGTTATTTATAATGTTAAGGGTGTTTTTTTTAACAGTGCAGGGAGGGTTTATACAGTACGTAAACGAAAAAATAATTGTAAATGAGTATGTATGTCACGTCATTATCACCTCATTCACTGTAATTTATATATCACTTTCATAAAAATTTACGTTGCTTGCTGTTATTTATAATGTAAAGGGTGTTTTTTTAACAGTGCAGGGAGGGTTTATACAGTGTAAACGTAAAAATATATTAAAATATCTATGTACATATAGGCGGATCCTACTTCGTGGATTTCCTGATTCGCGGCGGGTCCCGAAACCGAACTATCGCGATAAGTGAGGCAACACTGTATATATATATATATATATATATATATATATATATATATATATATATATATATATATATATATATATATATATATATATATATATATATATATATATATATATATATATTCCTCTTTTTTTACGCGAGGATAGATTCTGAAAATGCTCATGTAAATCAAACTTTGCTTAATATAAAGAGTCTATTTCCATAATGAATGATGTTAATAAACATATATATATGTTCCACAAGTGTGTATAAATACACTATACCAAAAAAATAAGCTAGTTAAACACATTTTACAAGTACATAAGTAAGCAGAAATGCATATGTAAGTAAGCTAAGAATAAACAAATACAGTATTAAAGATATACAAATAAACAAAAATATAAACAAATTAACTCACTCTATATACAGTGAACAATAGGTGTATTGTGGCGGTGATCAGTTGACTAGTAGTAGGAGAGGGAGGAGCAGAGAAGAGGGAAGTGGGAAAGCTGTACTCTCACCAAGGTCACCAACACTTCTTACCACTACCTGACGATAGAGGCATGTTTTTACATGAATACAGAGGGAGTATCGACCTAATGTCAGTTTATACTGGAGCCTGATGTTGGTTTCCAAGGTTCAGGTCCTGGGGAAGGCAGTGCTAAGCCATAGTGCCTTTCTGTCTGGATTATTCAGAAAAAAATGGACCTAATGACCACTCACCAGAGCTTTTGCCTTTGTTTGCAGTGTGGTCGGTCAGTACCCACTACAAAATAGGAATTTCAACCTCATTGAGGTGATTTTTCCACATAAGTCATTGTTGTACTAGTACAACAATGACTTATGACTTTCACTATCAACCTATCTATCTATTTATCTATATATCTAGTGATCTATCTATATATATATATATATATATATATATATATATATATATATATATATATATATATATATATATATATATATATATATATATATATATATATATATATATATATATATATATATATATATATATATATATATATACAGTACTCCCTCGCTATATCGCATTTCATCTTCCACGAATTCAGTGCATCGCAGATTTTTTTGGCGGGCATATGTATTTTATATCTCAGATTTTCTGGGTATATCACGTGAATCCACGATATGTGGAAATATTAAAATTTCCAGTATTTTCATTATTTTGCTGATAAAAAAAGTATTTCCTAGCCTAAGAATAATAAAACAGTAAAAATAAGTAATAAAACATAAATTTAAACATGTAACTCACAGTATTGCATCATATAAAATACAATACTGGTATCAGCGTTTCGGAAAATGCAAAGAGTCACACCTACATGAGATAGTACGTATTATAATTTCCAGTATTTTCATTATTTTATTGATAAAAAAAGTATTTCCTAGCCTAAGAATGATAAAACAGTAAAAAATAGTAAAAAACATAAATTTAAACATGTAACTCTGTACCATATAAACTACGATACCGGTATCGGCATCTTGGAAAATGAAAAGGGTCGCACATACATGAAATAGTACACGGGATGCTATTGGCTGATGGGTGGGAGATGACGAATCACAGAACTGTGTTCTGTATACTAGGGTCTGATTTGCTTTTTGATTGAAGCTTGATTTTCCCAGCATCTTCCATTGTCTCCCCTCACCCATTCAGTTACTCGTGTGTGTGCCTTTCTCGTTGTGGCTCTTAATACGTTGCTCTTGTGCTTTTTGTGAAACTTTTGATTGTGTATTTCAACCCCTGCAACGCCACCCAAGCGTCCTTCATCTTCTAAGGCTACTGGTAGTAAGCCTAAGCGACAAAGGAAAATGTTGACCATAGCAGATAAGGTAAAACTGTTAGATATGCCGTTATTAGTAAAGTAAAGGGTGAGTTGTTAACAGTGCAGGGAGGGTTTATACAGTAAAGGTAAAAATATATTAAAATACCTGTAATAAATATGGTGCTGCTACTTCGCGGATTTTCACCTTTCACAGGTGGTCCCTGAACTGCACCCCCGCAATAAACGAGGGATCACTGTATATATATATATATATATATATATATATATATATATATATATATATATATATATATATATATATATATATATATATATATATATATATATATATATATATATATATATATATATATATATATATATATATATATATATATATATATATATATATATATATATATATCTATCATATCTATATATCTATATATACTATATATATCTATATATATATATATATATATATATATATATATATATATATATATACATATATATATATATATATATATATGTATATATATATATCTATCTATCTATCTATCTATCTATCTATCTATCTATCTATCTATCTATCTATATATATATGTATATATATATATATATATATATATATATATATATATATATATATATATATATATATATATATATATATATATATATATATATATATATATCAAAGCATAGCCTCACCGTATTCCCTGCGTGTCGTAAAAGGCGACTAAAAGTGGACAGGGCGGGGGGACTAGGAATCCCCCCCTTGTATCAACCTCCTGCGAGACGTCAAAAAAGAAGGGGAGTAGAGGGGAGAATAATTTCTCCCCAAACTCTAGTTTTGGGGTGTCTAAATGTGCGTGGTTGTAGTACGATAGAGAGCAAAAGATGTGAGATTGGATATATGTTTGGTAAGAGGAGGATGGATGTATTGGCATTGTGTGAGACGAAGATGAAAGGAAAAGGAGAAGTGGCATTTGGTGATGTGACGGGTAGGGTGTCTGGGGTTGAAAGGGGGAGAGCGAGAGAAGGTGTGGCATTATTGCTGAGTGAATGGATGGTAAATCAGGTAGTGGAATGGAAAGAAGTGTCATCTAGGCTGATGTGGGTGAGGGCTAGGATAGGAAGGGAATGTTGGGCCTTTGTTAGTGCGTATGGGCCAGGATGTGAGAGAAGTGAGGAAGAGCGGGATGAATTCTGGAATGAGTTAACTAGATGTGTGGATGGTCTGAGTAGAAGGAACTATGTAGTTGTGTTGGGTGACTTGAATGCCAGAGTGGGTGATGGAGAGATAGAAAGTGTTGTAGGAAAGAATGGGGTACCAGGTGGGAATGAGAGTGGTGAGTGACTGTTAGATATGTGTGTGGAGCAAGAGTTGGTGATAGGTAATAGTTTATTTAAGAAGAAGTTAATAAATAAGTATACATGGATGAGAGTGGCAAATGGAAGAGTGAAAGAAAGAGCATTGATGGATTATGTGTTGGTAGCAAAGAGCATGATTGGTAGAGTGAAAGATGTACATGCATTCAGGGGTGTGGCTGCTGGGATGTCTGATCATTTTTTGGTTGAAGCAAAAGTGGTAGTAACAAAAGAGTGGGGAAATAGTGTGGGGGATGTAGAAGGGAAATAGTGAAGGTGGAAGAGTTGCAAAAGCCAGAGAAGAGACAGGAATATCAGGACAGGTTGAGAGTGGCATATGACAGGGTGAAAGAAAGAGAAGTTGGGGAGTTAGGGGAGGAATGGGGGTTGATGAAAGAATGTTTTGTGGGACATGCAAGTGATGTGTGTGGAAAGAGGTTTGTTGGAGGTGGCATGAGGAGGGGCAGCGAGTGGTGGAATGAAGGGGTGAAAATGAAGGTGGAAGAGAAAAAGAGGGCTTTTGAGGAATGGCTGCAATGTAAAAGTAGGAAGAAGTATGAAAGATATAGGGAGAAAAATGTGGAAACCAAGCGGAAGGTAGAGGAAGAGAAGAGGTTGGCAAATGTTAGGTGGGGACAGGATTTCAGTAGGTCATATGAGGAGAATAAAAAGAAGTTTTGGAAAGAAGTGAAGAGAGCAAGGAAGGGTGGATCAAGGATGGAAGAGACAGTGAAAGATGTGAATGGACAGATGTTAAGAGGGAACGATGCAAGGAAAAGATGGGCAGAATATTTTGAGTGCTTGCTGAATGTTGAGGAAGATAGAGAGGCAGCTATAGTGGCAGTGGGAGGGGTTCAAGGGCCAGTAATGGGAGATGAAAATGAGAGAGAGATTACAAGAGAGGAGGTGAAAAGGGCATTGTATGAAGCAAAAGCAAGTAAAGCAGTGGATTGGGTGATTGCCTGTATAGTGCCCCTATACAAAGGTAAGGGAGATATGTATGAATGCAGTAATTTTAGGGGTATAAGTTCGTTGAGTGTGGTAGGAAAAGTGTATGGTAGGATACTGGTTAATAGGATTAGGGATAAGACAGAATATGTGATCGCGGAAGTGCAGAGTGGCTTTAGGAGAGGTAGAGGTTGTATAGATCAGATTTTTATAGTTAGGCAGTTATGTGAGAAATATTTAGCAAAGGGTAAGGATGTGTATTTTGCATTTTTGGATCTGGAGAAAGCATATGATAGAGTTGATAGAGAGGCTATGTGGAATGTTTTGAGATTATATGGAATCAATGGTAAATTGTTGCATGCAGTGAAGAGTTTGTATGAGGGCAGTAGAGCTTGTGTTAGGGTAGGGAATGAAGTGAGTGAGTGGTTTCCAGTGAGTGTGGGACTGAGACAGCGATGTGTGATGTCACCATGGCTATTCAATTTGTATATTGATGGAGTTGTAAGAGAGGTGAAGGCGCGAGTGCATGGTCGAGGTTTGAGAATGGTAGATGGGGATGATAACGAGTGGGAGCTGAATCAGTTGCTGTTTGCAGATGATACTGTGGTGGTGGCAGATTCAGAGGAAAAGCTGTGTCAGTTAGTGTCAGAATTTGGAATGGTGTGTGAGAGATGGAAGCTGTGAGTGAATGTGGGAAAGAGTAAGGTTATGAGGTGTACAAGAAATGAGGATGGCGCTGGATTGAATGTTATGTTGAATGGAGAGACACTTGAGGAGGTTAATCAGTTTAAGTATTTAGGCTCGGTTATAGCTGCAAATGGTGGAGTGGAAGCAGATGTGTGTCACAGAGTGAATGAAGGATGTAAAGTGTTGGGTGCATTGAAAGGAGTGATGAAGAATAGAGGGTTGGAAATGAATGTTAAGAAAGTTTTGTATGAGAAAGTGGTTGTGCCAACTGTGGTGTATGGATCAGAGTTATGGGGTATGAAAGTAAGTGAGAGACGGAAACTAAATGTGTTTGAGATGAAATGTCTGAGGAGTATGATTGGTGTATCTCGATTGGATAGGGTTAGGAATGAAGTGGTGAGAGCAAGAACGGGTGTGAGGAGAGAAATTGCAGCCAGAGTAGATATGAATGTTCTGAGATGGTTTGGCCATGTGGAAAGGATGGATGATGAAAGGCTGCTGAAAAAGGTGATGAATGCGAGAGTTGATGGGAGAAATGCTAGAGGGAGGCCTAGGTTTGGATGGATGGATGGAGTAAGGAGAGCCCTGAATGATAGGAGGATGGATGTGAGGGAAGCAAGCGAGCGTGCTAGGAATAGGAATGAGTGGCGAGCGATAGTGATGCGGCTCTGATGGGCATCTGCTGTTACCACGGGGCTCCATCTTACAGAGATAGCCCTGTGATAGGGGCAGTAGGAGGAGCTGGCAGTTGTGAAGCGACACAGGTTGTGGAAGAGCCGGGAGGATGGGCTGTGGCACTCCAGCAGTGCCATCTGAACGGTCGCTAGCTCCCTCGTCATTGCCCATAGAGCAAAGTAATCCCCCTATTTGTTTTCCTTTCTTGATGTCGGCTACCCCCCAATTAAAGGGGGAAACAGCCAAGGTATATGTATGTATGTATATATATAATATATATATATATATATATATATATATATATATATATATATATATATATATATATATATATATATATATATATATATATATATATAGATAGATAGATAGATAGATAGATAGATAGATAGATAGATAGATAGATAGATAGATAGATGGATAGATAGATTAGATAGATAAATAGAAAGAGAGAGAGAAAGAGAGTAGCAGAGGGAGTGGATAAGAAGCTGGTGTACATAACCCAAAAATGGCCACCTGGAGACCAGACCTTCTTCAAATCAGCGCCTCGTTTTTTCTCGCTCTCGTTAACCGCTCACTTTGAATTAATTTCATATTATTTTGTATACGTGTTATTCCAAATTCGCATACTTTAAATTTGCATAAAAGGAGAGGTGACTGTATATATAATATAGTTGTAAATATAACCACACCACATAGATTCAGGACACTCTAAACCATTCAGAAACAATAACACAGATAAAGAGTCCTTAAAGTACAGTAATGTAATACAGAAAAATCATGAAATAAAGGATCAACAGTGTAATGACCCTAGAACAAGGTGTTTGTAGAAGCTATAGGGTACAAGATAAGTGCATTAAGTTTTTTATTCTAACCCTAGACTAAATAAATAAACCCTCTGCCAGTTGGTGTTGTGAAGGAACAAAAATTCTTAGCATAAAAGATACAAACAGAAATAAAAATAACTAAAATGTTGCTAGTTCCTGTATGTTGTTTTCCCTATATTCTGTCAGATTTCATCTATCATGCTCGTATCACTCCCACATCCACCATGCCGCAGTGATGTGGAACTTATGCCCTGGGTACTGACACGATGGCATGGTTACCTCTTCTAGACATCTCTGGGCAATGCCCTCCAGGCTCTGCATCATGGTTGCCTTACCAGCTCTTTATCAGAGCCGGAGGCTGCAAGTGAGCCAAACATGGGTCACAGCAACCCTGGTACCGATGAACGTTTCCTCTTCTCTGCATGTTCCACTGGTACCATGTGTTGTTGGGCCCTCTGCTCTGGAGAAAAATATGAGGTCAAAATGTCTTTCGCCGCCTTCAGGATGTTGAGGCTGTCCATGAAAACCTCAATATTCCTCAACAGGTGGTCCAACATAGAAGCCATCATGCATATCGGGCTCAACTATGTGCTGGCTCTTCAACAAGCCTTGGATTTCAGGTATGCCAAGGAAATGTGGATGATTCTTACTTCCATGCAAGCTTTAGACTATACTGAGGCATTAGGACTAGTCTCTACTAAGCAGGAGGTACTGTGGAGTGAGGTTTTCAGAGGTTTTCAGGCTCCAAATGAGCGTATTGAACTACAATTTCAAAGAGGTTCTCAGCTGGCACTAGATTGTGCCTTTAGGTGCCCTAAATGTAACCATAATCTGAGTGATTATATGTCTTTACGTAGCTTAATATGAGATTTTACGTGATCCAGTTTTAATAAAGGAAATTATCAGAATTTCATTTTGTATGGCACTGTGGCTGAACTTAGATCCAAGTGATCGGCCTCTGTGGCTGCCTAGTGTTTTTTTCCTGCCAAAATACACCCACCCAGGTTGCATCAGCAATGGAGGATGTCGTTGACAAGATAGTCAACGCTGCCACACACACTGCTCCCCTGCCACCCTCACCAAGCCCTGTGAAAATTGCGGGAGCTCGCATGCAGATAAGAACTCCCACCCTGCCGGGGGTATTACCTTCTATAAATGCCAAAAGGTTGGGAACTTCAGGAAATGCTGCAATAACAGAAAGACTACATCTTCTGCAGAAGTATCTAGTGCCGCGATGATGGCGTCCACAACATCCCCCCCAGCCCCTCCTGGCTGTGTCCGGTTCCTTGTCCAGTGAGGGGATGGCCTGCCCCACTAGGGCTTTAGCCAACATGGGTGCTCAGGTATGTGTGGCGGGGATGTGACTGTTTTGCTCATTGCATCTTCCTTCTACCCAGCTTGCAGATTGACAAGGTTGAAAGATGTGGTGAGGTGATGTATGAGTGTGGAAGAATGGTGCATTACCTTGAATGGTGTATCAGCAATACAGGAGATTTATTTTGTGGATATTGTGCTGTACTTATACTTATCTCTGACTAGCTTGTAAGAGCTTAGGGCTGGTCCCCAACACCTTCCCACACTATATACCCATCATGGCCCCCTCATAGTGAAGGAAGTTACTTGCCAACCACACCCTGAGGCCATGCCCTTCCTGCCCCTGGAGGAGAATGCTACAGGGGTTCAAGAGAGGCTACTTTGCCATATCTCATCGTTACTATGTTGCCACCTCCTGTAATCTCTGGCCCCCAGCACCATATATGCTTAGCTTCTGGATCTAATTCTTAAGCTTACCTCTGTCCCCAAATAGTGACTAAGTGCTTAGTGGAAAACTTTACCATAATTTCCCTAAATCTGAAATCCTGCAGAGTATTGTGAGTACAAAACTTATATTTGTTGTATGACGAGACTGTCCAAAATATTAAAGGAAAAAAATTGAGAACATTTTCGTGAGGGGAGAGAGAAGCTGCCGTCCAGTTCTGCCTTGAAGGAAATTTAGAAGAGTTGCCAGAGGTGAAGCCATCACATCACATTACCTAATTTTTTGTGTAAACTGGGGAAAGCTCTTAAGCCGTTTACCTGATCCTGTGGTTCCATATATTGTTAGAATCAGTATCCTTCCCATTTATATTAACTTGTTAGTTAGTTTGATACACGAAATAATTGAAAAATAAAAAATAAAAAATATCCACCTGTCAACAGTAATGAGTTAAGTTGCCAAGTAGTACAGCTGTCTTATTTTCTTCATTTTTTTTTTTGCTTTTCTTTTAGCTTTAGCTTTTACTATTTTTTTTTATTTTGTATATATATTGAGTTAAATGTAAAGTCTAATCCTGTGATAACATATCTTGGTTAGCAAGTGAGTTTATCAGTTAGGAAGAATATATAGCAGAAACAGTTGAGTGCCACCTCAGACACAAATTCGAATTTTTCCTTCAGGTTTGACTTTTGTTTTGTTGCATTTTTTCTTTTTCTTTTTATCCTTAAATTACCATGGTCAAGTTTTTAAGTTAAGATGTGTGTTACCAGAAAAGAGATAAACTGAGTCACTAAATAGCACTTATATGGAGATATAAAAATTCTGTGTGAAGCTTAATTAAAAGTTTTTCTCTTTTTTTTCCTCTTTCTCATCTTCTTTCTATATTCTGTGAGAGGGAGAAAATAAAAATGACGCCATCTCTGTCCCAAACCTCTCCCATCCATGGGTCGGTAGGAGGGGTAGCCATTAGTAGACTTAACTGAAAATCAAGAATTTAGAGGCAATGGTTATAAGCCTTGATGATAAAATTCTGAATATGGATGGAGAAATGAAAGAGAATGAAACACTCAGAGAGCAAATAAGATCTTTGGAGGAAGCAAATAAAGCTCAAGGGCAGGAGAGAAAGGAACTAGAAAAAAGAATAAAGAAGCTGGAAGGGGAAAAGAGTCAACTAGAATCTAGAATTTCTAAACAAGAAGATAAAAACAAACAGCTGAATGACAACCTAAAGGAATTAGATGTTAGTTCACTGCTCTCTTCTGAGAGAGACGAGATTGCTGCTTGGACTGTCCAGATTAAGGAAAACATTGAACAGTTCAGAAAAGAGTTCCAGGAGCTGAATATGGAAAATGATGCCATGAAAACTTCCTTTGCTGATGCACTAAAGGGGAATGTGGCAGTAAAAGAGGCTGTAAAGGTGGTGGCACTGGAAAACATACAAACAGTTGACTATAAAGAGACAGTAATCGAAAAAATGAAAGACGTTGTGATGGGAAGGGCAAACCCACTCATCAGACAGGCACTTGATAAGGAGAAGACAGTGGTAATCTCAGGCATAAGCGAATCCCAGGAGCCAACATGGCAGGGGAGACTTGAAGAAAATAAAGCTAGGGTTGTAGACCTGATAAGAAAGCTTGGAGTAGTATGTGGTCCTGAGGATATTGTAAACATACACCAACTAGGTAAATATTCGAGGGAAGGAAAGCCGAGACCAATAAAAGTAACCTTTGAGAGAGGGGAAACATGTAGGGAAATATTGTTGAGAAAAAAAAGTCTAAAAGACCTTCAAGAATTCAAAGAAGTGTTCATTAGACGATACAGAATACAGGAAGAGATGGGGAAGATCAAAAACTTGTTGCAAGAGGCAAGAAGGTTAAATGATGAAATAAATGAAGAAGAGAAGAAAAATTTTCATTACAGAGTTCTTCCAGACAAAGGGGAGATAAAGAAGATAATGACAGAAGATCAGGGGATGGGGCCTCATTAAGATTGTTATACACAAATGCTGATGGATTAGCTGGTAAGGCAGTAGAATTAAAAGATAGGATTCACAACAGTAAGGCAGATATAGTAGCAATTACAGAGACTAAGTTGAGTGAGGACAAAAACAGTGTCACAGTTTTTCCTAAGGGCTTCAGAATACTAAGGGTTGAAAGATCTGAGAGGACTGGTGGAGGGATAGCACTGCTCATAAGTGAAAGGATTCAAGTCGAAGAAATAAACTTGGCTATAGAAAGTGAGTTCAAGGAATTTCTTGTTGCTCGCATAAATACTGGGTCAGAGAGCATTATAATAACTGTTGCATACAACCCACCAAGGAACCAAAATAGGCTTGAAGTTTATGAGGAAAGTCATATACATAATATTGAAGTCATAAACTCAGTTGTTAACATGGCACGGAAAAAAAATGTTGGATTTTGATTATGGGAAACTTTAATCATAAAGAGATAGATTGGATAAATCTTGACCCACACAGTGGTGAGGAGTCATTCGGGGAAAGATTCCTAGGTTGCGTACAAGGGAATTTCCTACACCAACATGTAATGGAACCAACAAGGGCCAGGGGTAGGGATGAGCCATCACTACTTGATCTAGTGTTCACAGATAATGTGTTGGATATTGAAAAAATTGAGTATGAACCACCAATTGGAAAGAGTGACCACTGTGTGTTGTTGATGGAGTATATCATTGAAGATATTCTTCCTGAGAGTAGAGGCACTGAGGACATGAGGAGGAACTATCCGAAAGGAGATTACATCAAAATGAATGAGCTTTTTGCAGTTATTGACTGGAGAACCTTATTTTACAACAAATCTGTACAAGAAATGTATGACATCTTTTGTGAGAAATATGGGAAGATAGTAGATTGCTGCATACCTGTCACCAAAGTAGGTGTAATTCATGCCAGAGAGAAATGGTTCAATAATGGGTGTAAAAGAGCTAAGGAGTGGAAAAACAAATGCTGGAAAAGGTATAGGAGGAGAAAAAACATAAATGCCTGGCAAACCTACAAAATAGCAAGAAATGACTACCTAAGTAAAAGGAGAGAGGCAGAGAGAGACTATGAGAGGGACATCACCAGGAAGGCTAAAGAAAATCCCAAGCTTTTCCACAGCTTTATCAGAGGAAAACTGAAGGTAAAAGAACAGGTTTTAAGGCTAAAGAGAGCGGATGGAAGCATCACTGAGACGGATGAAGAGATCTGCAAAGAATTGAACAAGGAGTTTCAGTCAGTATTTACAGTAGAAAATACCCCACCCCCTCAGATTGCAGTGATAGAAGCTCAAGAGCCGGTATTAGAGAACATCAACCTTACAGCCACAGAGGTATGCAAAGCACTGATGGATTTAGATGTTCATAAAGCTACAGGTCCTGATGACATATCCCCTCATGTGCTTAAAAAATGCGCAAACACAATATCAGTGGCACTAAGTATCATATTTAAGGAGTCACTGGAGTCGGGGGAGATTCCAAGATGCTGGAAACAAGCAAATGTGATACCTATCTTCAAAAAGGGAAGGAGGGATACGGCTCTGAACTATAGACCAGTTTCCTTGACCAGCATAGTTTGCAAAGTTATGGAGAAACTACTAAGGAAACATATCTCTCTTCACTTGGAATCCTTCAACTTTTTGTCAGTGAGGCAACATGGCTTTAGAGAAGGTAGATCAACAGTAACAAACTTATTAGAATTTTATGATGAGGTAAGCCAAATCTTACAGGAAAGAGAGGGCTGGGCAGATTGCATATTCCTAGACTTCCAGAAAGCGTTTGACACTGTTCCACATGGGAGACTTATTAGGAAGCTGCAATCAATGGCTAGAATAGGTGGAAATGTTTTGGAATGGATAAAAGCTTACTTAGAAGGAAGGGAACAGAGGGTTAGAGTAAGACACTCAGTGTCTGAATGGAGAAGAGTTAGTAGTGGAGCTCCACAGGGTTCAGTTTTAGGGCCACTTTTGTTCCTTGTATATGTAAATGACCTACCAGAGTCTGTAAATTCATTCATGAATATGTTTGCAGATGACGCAAAGATTGTGAAGAAAGTAAAAAACGAGAACAATGGTAGATAACTTCAGGAGGATCTAAATAATCTGCATGAGTGGTCAGAAAAGTGGCTAATGAAATTCAATACTTCAGAATGTAAGGTAATGAGAATGGGTACAAGTGCAAGAAGGCCCAAGCTTGACTACTCGGTGGCTGGAGTACAACTTCAAGAGACAGAAAATGAGAGAGATCTAGGAGTAAACATACTGGCAGATTTGTCTCCAGAAATACATATAAATGGCATAGTAAGGGCAGCATATGCATTCTTATCAAATGTAAGGGTAGCCTTCAGGCACATGGACAAGGAAATGTTCAGAAATATTTATGTAACCTATGTGGGGCCAAAACTCAAATATGCAGCCCCCTTTTGGAATCCGCACTTGAAAAAACACATAGCTAAGCTTGAAAAAGTTCAAAGACATGCCACGAAACTGGTGCCAGAAATACGCAATCTCAGCTATGATGAGAGGCTGAGGGAATTAGACTTACCATCACTTGAAGCTATAAGAGTGAAGGGGGATATGGTGACAGTCTTTAAATTCCTTCATGGTTATGATAGAGTGGATAGGGATCGATATTTTGATATGGCTGGCTCTAGAACTAGAGGTCATAGTTTGAAGCTTCGTAAGAAAAGTTCTTTGCAGGATGTAAGGAAATACTTTTTCAGTGTAAGAGTAGTTGATTATTGGAATTGGCTAAGCGAGGAGGTAGTTAATGCTATCTCAATCCATAGTTTTAAGGACAGGTATGATAAGTATCACTAAGTATAAAATGGAACCGATGAGGAGACGGGAAGATACGAGCTTTGGGCTCTTTCCCGTAAACACAATTAGGTAATCACAATTAGGTAATCACTGCCAGGTGGAGGTGAAGGTGCAAATCAACACATGCACAACGAGGCATCAACCAGCTTGTCCCCCCTGGAGAAACCATCAAGTTTTTTTCCAGGGCGGTGGTGGTGGATAAAAGGACGGCCACCCTAGACGCACTGTGGATTAGCAATGCTTTAATGCCTCATGTTTAAGGGAGACTTATCACATTCCTTTGCCCTTCAACATGGTATCTGGTGTCTCAAGTCACTCCTTCAAGAGAGTGATTGACGCCTTCTTGGCTTCCACCAGGTGGAGTTGGACTTGGAGAGCAGGAAATTGATGATTTTCATGAACCACTGCTCTGTTTTGGATGCCTATACCTGACGATTCGACAGTACCATACAGGATGTCCCCCACAAATACAAGTGAGTGAACGACACTACTATATAACAACAGCGTAAATCTGACTTTCTGGCATACCTATGACTTCCTTGTCACCTGTGCGGAGAAAGGAATCACCCTCATACCAGAAAAATTCAAGTTTTACAAACGGGAGGTAGAATTTGTGGGGTTCCACCTAAGATGGGAATATTATGAGCCCACCAGCGAATACCTCTCCACCATAAGAGCGTTCCCCATGCCCGCCGGCCCAACCATCACAGACATTAGGTAGTGGCATAGCTTTGTGAACCAACTGGCCCCCTTCCTGGCTATAGTACCTATTATGGAACATTGTAGGGAACTTCTGAAGAAACTGACAAGCAAGCAGGTGTACTGGGACAACCAGCTTTAATTTAAGCTCAGCCAGGCACAGGAATCCATCTGCCAGCTGGTAGAGGACAGACTTGTTGACAATGACAAGACCTGTCCCACCGTGGCAAATACCAGCTGGAGCAGAAAAGGCATCGGTTTTACCATTCTACAGCAATACTGCAAGTATACCTTCACGGATACACCTTTGCTGCAATTGGCAACAACTTTCTCCCACACTGATATCCTTCGCTTTTCTTCCTATTATTGTGTACTGATTGGATATTGAAGCTAGAATTATTCTGTTCAATTATTTTACCAATTAAGACTAAAAAAAAAATCATGCATAATATATTGCAATTGCTCAGACGACAATGACAAAATTCTCTTGAGCTGGACTGCTTCGTCAAGCTAATTCCTAATTTTTAAGAGCCATAAAATTAGACATTGCCTAGAATAATTGTCAGTCCTATATTGAGAAGAAATATTATTGTTGTTGTTAATGTCGTTATTATTATTATTATTATTTTTTTAAATTTTCTTGGTCGGTATCATACCAGATTAAAATGTAGTCCAATATACCACTAATTGACCGCTGATACTTGAAAAAAAAAAAAGCCAAGTAGCTTTCAGTATGAATTGTAATGGACAGTGCTGCTGTTTTTCTGGGATCGATTTAGTAAAAATAGCTTTACCATTTGTTCTTTGATTTTTCACAGTTACCTCCCATAAAAGAGTCTTTACGCAGACCTGTTTGGAGCTATAAGGGAATAAATACTGGATGCCCTTCCTAATGCCCCATGACGAGGATCGAATCCTCGATGTGAGGAAATTTTAGTCCTGGTCAGATACAGGCCTTCCTCTCTCCTTGAATTTCACGTAACTCGCATGTTGTAATAATTCTACCACAGCTTAAATTACATATCTATTCCCTACAGTACACACACACACACACACACAATATATATATATATATATATATATATATATATATATATATATATATATATATATATATATATATATATATATATATATATGTGTGTGTGTATATGTAGGGATATATATATATATATATATATATATATATATTTGTGTGTGTGTATTGTAGGGTATATATATATATATATATATATATATATATATATATATATATATATATATATATATATATATATATATATATATATATATATATATATATATATATATATATATATATATATATATATTTGTGTGTGTGTATTGTAGGGAATATATATATATATATATATATATATATATATATATATATATATATATATATATATATATATATATATATATATATATATTTGTGTGTGTGTATTGTAGGAAGTAGATATGTAATTTAAGCTTTGGGAGATTTATTACTAACAAGCGAGTTACGTGAAATTCAAGAAGGAGAGAGAAAGGCCTGTATATGACCAAGACTAAAATTTCCCTTAAAATAAAATATCTCCCAGTTTTGTTTTGTTTTTTCCTCACAATAACTCAGCTTTCAAAGGCAAACTATATAGTTTTCTTGTGGACAAATAGTTGCTGCTCATTAAAAACTAATTATTCTCATTGTAAGGAAAACAAATATGGAAATGATGCCGATAATAACGATCCTGTATCTAGTGTCATACTTACTACTTTATTATTAACATTATTGTTAACATTTTTATTACATCATTATTATTGTCTATGAAAGCTGCATTTAATTTAACTATATGTATTACCCTATTATTTATTAGTATAATTACATGTCTACGTATAAGTTACTATTAATGTTGAATAACCATTGTACAAAATGGAAATATATGTTTTTGTTTGTTTGTTTGTTTGTCTTGACCTTCGAGCAGAGGTGTTATTTGTCCCTCATCCCGTGGGACGCCTTAAACCCACGTGTTCTTATTTGGGTCATATGTCACGGTCGAAAAACAAAAGAGTCCGTTACAAGTATATTATTTTCCTTCTAAAATACAATATAATTCTCATCGTGGTCTGTCGTACATATAAATGCACAATCCCTGTTATCCCATATACTAGAAATTGAACATATGATTGTACAAGAAAATATTGATGTTCTTTGCATTAGCGAATCATGGCTGTATCCGTCAATTAATAATGCATTTATTAATATTCCTTCATATAATATTTATCGCTATGACAGTGGTAGAGGTGGAGGTGTATGTTTATATGTTAAAAATTATTTGAAGGCCACTGAACTAAATCTTGAAACTGAGAAGCACGAAGGAGTGGAAGATAAATGGATCTCTGTCCAACATAAAAAGTTTCCTTCTATTATCATAGGCTGCGTGTACCGCCACCCCAAAGCCTCGGTAACCTCTTTTAGCTATATTTTGGACGTTTTTAAGGAGATAATTTTAAAAAACAAACCAGTTTTTATATATGGCGATTTTAATGATGATCAACTAAAAAGAGAAAATAAAATGAGTAGACTTATTAAGAATTTAAATCTAGAACAGATTATAAATAAACCAACTAGAATCACTCCCACTTCAGTTTCCCAAATCGATCTAGTAATAACAAACTCCAAACATATGATAACTAAGTGTGACGTAATGCCAAGCCCTATAGCAGACCACGAGGAAATTGTAACGTCCCTAAATATTCGCAAACCAAAGAGACAACCAATCTTTAAAACATTCAGATGCTTAAGAAATTATTCACAAGAATTACTTTGTAGTTTACTTATGAATGAAGTACATAAATTAAATTAAATTCTATATACCGATAATATTAATACTCAAGTAAATATTTTAACCAGTGTCTTATCATCATGTATAGATCGATGTGCACCACTCGTGACAAGAGAAATATTTCGTCCCCCCGCTCCTTGGATAACAGATGACATAAAAAACATTATGAAAGAAAGAGACAAACTACAAAATGAAGTAAAACTACAAAGAGATAATATCCCTTTAAGAGAAAAGTTTACAGAGCATAAGAAACAAGTAAAATCATTATTAAGTAACAGTAAGAAACAGTATTACAAAAATGAATTTCAAAACGCTAAAGGCAATATCTCTGATACATGGAAAATTGCTAAAACCATGCTTTCCAATAACTGTAATAAAAGTAGTAACATATCAATTATACCCGATGAGGTAGATGTAAGTGCTAAAGCAGAAGAGTTCAATAACTTTTTCGCTGAAGTGGGGAAAAAAAACCTTTGAAAAAACAAAAAAAGAAATAATAAATGAAATCAATAATAGTAATGGTGGTAATAATGATGATGATGGTAGTAGTAATAATAATAGAAATGTTGATAATGGTGTAAATAATAATGATGGTGGTAGTAATGGTAATGATAATAGTGATGATGGTAGTAATAATAATAATAATGTTAATCTTCAAGAACATAGTGCATTCAATAGAAGTAATGATGTCTTTAACCCTACTACAGTAGATTGTAATACAGTAATCTTAGTAATAAAAAATCTGAAAGACTCTAATGCATATGGATCAGATGGAATTTGTTTTCGTTTTATTAGAGATTCATTATTTGCAATAGCTTATTATCTGACGGTAATAATCAATACTTCCATAGTTACCAATATCTACCCAGATTTATGGAAAAATCCCCATGTAATTCCTGGTTTTAAAAATGGAAATCCTGACGACGTCTCTAACTATAGACCAATCTCTTTACTACCAATTTTATCAAAGATACTTGAAAAGATTGTTGCAAATCAGTTAAGTGAGTTTCTTGAAAAAAATAAACTTATTGCAAAAAGTCAACACGGTTTCAGGCCAAAATTATCAACTGAAACTGCCTTATTGAAAATATCAGATGAAATATACAAAAATATAGATAATAAGAAAATATCATTGCTACTACTACTCGATCTTTCTAAAGCTTTTGATAGTGTACACCATACCATTCTATTAGAAAAATGCAAAAAAATAAACATTGACCCAAGCTGGTTCGAGAACTATTTAAAAAACCGCTACCAGTCAGTCAGAATAAAAGATGTAGTCTCAAGTCGCAAGAAGGTATTGTTTGGGGTCCCTCAGGGATCGATCCTAGGACCTATACTTTTTCTAATATATGTAAACGATCTAGTAAAATATTTACCTAACTGTTATGTCATTCAATATGCTGACGATACTCAAATCTTAATTGAAGGAGAAATTAATGATTTAGAAAATATTATTCGTAGAGCAGAAGAAATTTTGTATATGGCTAAACGTTACTTTCTAAAAAATGGTCTGTTACTTAATGAAACTAAAACCCAATCTATTCTTATCGGATCCAGACAATTATTATCAGAAGTTGATGACAATCTTCATATAAATTTTAACGGTAATATCATTAAGCCAATGAACTCGGTAAAGAACCTAGGTGTCTATTTTGACCGTTACATGAATTTTGAAATGCATATAGATGAAATTTATAAAAAAGTAATGGGTACTCTAATATATCTAAATAGGGTAAAAGACTCATTTGAAACATCAACTCGTATAATAATTGTCCAGTCCTTAGCTATGAGTTTAATTAATTACTGTCTCAAAGTTTGGGGATGTACAAATAAGACTCAATTACAAAGAATACAAAAGTTACAAAGCTTTGCAGCACGAGTGGCTGTTGGCAATGTAAGAAAATACGAGCACATCTCTCCTGTTTTAAAAGATCTAGAATGGATAAAGATTAGAGATAAATATGTTTTTGATATATGTACCTTTGTTTTTAATATACTAAGAAACAATATTCCTGATTGCTTGTATAATTTTTCTACAGTAAGCTCAGTTACCGGGTTAACTACCCGTCAAGGGGAAGATTTATTAGTATGAAGGTCTAAAACTGATATTGGCTCAAGAGATATAAACATTCGTGGACCTCATTTATATAATCAGCTTCCCAGAGAACTAAAAAATGCTGGTTCAGTGTATACTTTTAAATATAATCTTAAGAAGTTACTCTTAAAGGAAGATTTTACTTGTAAATTTTAATAGTACACCCATATTTGAATACCCAATGTATGTTGGAAATAAAGTCTTATTATTATTATTATTATTATTATTACAATATTTACGCGACTAAATACAATATGCACGACCATTCACAAACGAGTCGCTTTGACTCAGCCACCCCTTAAAAGCATGATTATGGCTATTGCACATAACTAATTTACAACATTAATAAAAACTGAGTACAAGGGCAGTTCGTACGAGTATCTCAGGCGATATTCTGGCCGCTGAGGGAGATGCCAGCTTAAGCTCAGGTAAATGAAGATGATTGTTGTCAGGAGAGACAGCCGGACGTAAAATCTTAAGCCAAGCTCAACACTAATCTACGATAGGCAACTGAAATACAGCGACTTCATATGAACTTGATAAAATATGCTGATAAGGGAGATGTTCAGCTTTGGATAGCTTAGCGGTTAATGCACCTGACTGCCGCCCAGAGGGTCCCGAATGCACTCTACCAATTTAACTCGTGTGGATTCTCTACGCCAAACTTCTTGAAGATAAGAAGGAAAGAGTAGTGCTAGTCCTCGTGTGGCATCCTTGTCAGTTCAGATCACGCATTGAGAATAAAGTTAAATGTATGGGATCAATGGTATCAGGTTCGAACTTCAACAAGACCAAGAATTGCCCGTCCCACAGCTGGTATGTGCTTCGGACATGCAGTAGCATCTTGCAGATAACACAGACCTGCTAATTTAGGTACTTTAATACCAAAATATACTGGCGACCTGGCAGGGTGGTAGTGTACATGATTCTGATTCGTCAGGTCATCGGTTCGAGACCTGCCGGGGTTGAATTTAGAAAGGGCATTCACTCAGGATAGCGGTCACACGACCAAAACCAAAGACCTTCGAAAAAAAGCACTATCCCAGCCCTTTTTATAGAAAGGGAGTTGTTGACTTAACACCGGCTTATCCTCAAATGCTAAATATATATCTTGACATACGATGATTTCTAAATTTATTGATATATCAACATTATTTCAGTCTTCATCTTATTCTCTATCAGAAATATTCTCACATAACTGAAATAACTAGAAAATATCATATGATTACAATGTCATATTAAATATGTCGTCTAATCTATCCCTTCTTTGTACTTAGTTCTGACACATATACATTGCTTAAAGAATATTTTTCTAAGAATATCAATGCTTATGAGTAATGATCTGGTCTTGATATTCTTGGCATAAAAGCGAGATTGAACCCACCATTTAACGATGCAGCGAAACCCGCGTGTCAAATTCCCAAGACTTTTGGATGGTTATTTATTCATTATTGTGAATAATTCTGCTTATTCACCGTGGACATATTGACAAATGAGATATAATTTATTTCAATATAATCTCTCGGTGAAATTTTCCTATTTTGGTGTTATTTTAATATATTTACAGTACAGAGTGGGGCATATATGCTTTTAAATGACAGAACGAGAATATTCCGCTTTACAGTTAAAATGTATCCTTTGGAAAATATTTAATAGTGTTTTATATTCTCTTTTGGTGGTTTAGCTGGATACGGTAAAACCATGATATACCGTTATATATATATTTATATTTGATGGATAGAATTCGAAACGAGCGCCATATTGAGTTCAGAGAGCGCCCGAGAGATGTCTTTTCATGCGCGTTCTAATAAACTTGAAAATGGCGTCGACGGGCAGCGGTACGTATCCCAGCCACCGCAAATGCTTTGTATTTCTCAGTGTTTGTTGCTTGAATTTGTATTCTGGGTTGCCATTTCCATTGAGAAGAATATGCTAAGGGTGCCTGTTAGGTCTTTAGGTGTATTTTACCGCCATTTTAGCCGGAAAATCCCACGCGAAATGAGGGAGAAGCAGGTTGTGTGTTATTGTTGTGAAGGTTGAAATTGAAGTGTCTCTCCCTTTCCTTTCTAGGGAGTGTAAGATGATTTCGTGGTGTTTTAAGATAATGGGGCCCTTATTTTCATGTTTATAGTACGTAAACGTGTTCTCTAGAACGAGTGTAAAGATTGTCAGTGCCTAGTACTCTATATTAAAATGCGAGAGAACGATAATCCGTTTCGAACTGGGGTCTCTTCAAGTGCTTTCTCGACCTTTGGACCGCCTACTCATTGACTAGGGGAAATTTTTCAGGATAAAGAGCCGGGTCTTTAACCCATTTTCAGTAGACACAAATTATTTGAATGACATTGGAAATTGGGTTAATTCCCGTCAAGAGTTGCATTTTCGTTTTGTGTGGTATTTGGTATATGAAAATATTTCCTGTTTTTATACTTACCTGTTTTTGAATCTCCCTTTTTCTTTATGGAATTTAACCCCCAGATTCAAGATTTTTTTTTGTTTTTTTGCAGAAAATAGTTAATTACACGTGTACTACATACCCCCTCCCCTCCCACTTTTGAACCCCCCCTCCTAAGTTTTTAAGCTGATACGGTGGGAAAAGTGTCATGAAAGTTTGAAATGAACTAACCCTGAAATGAGATTTATTTGTAAGGTGAATTATTAATACCTCTTCAGTACTTACAGTAAAAACTCTTGGAGCACCTACAGTTTAGCGAGCCATACCATGTTCAAAACCTACCAATAGATGGCGATAGGCACTGACTAGAGAACTGGCGGATGAACACATCAAAAATTGGTGACAATAGGCATGCGAAACAATTTTTTACTATCCTAACTAAAACTACTTACCTAACCTCTTAGCCCCCCTGGGACCCCCCCATCTTACTATCCTAACTAAAAATACTTACCTAACCTTCAGTCAAACTACTTACCTGAGTGGAGGGATGAGGTCGTGGAGCGGCATGGCCCGCTAAACTGTAAGCTACCCAAAATCTTAAAGAGAAAGTAAAAACAAATCTGTAAATGTTACTTTAGCACTTCAAAGTGATGTGAAACTACGAAACTTAACAAAATATCAGAAAAAATATAATACACGAATTTCAATAATCTACTTGTACCCTAGCTGGGGTGAACGCACCAAGCTTAATATATTAAATTTTATATTTTCCCAACAAGGTGTGAGAGTAAGTATTTACCTTAATATTATACAGTATTTGACATTAGAAATTAGAGATCTTGGCCTGTGAATGAAATTGATTGCTCTGGTCTGATTTTGGAGAGGATGTGAAATATTGAATATTAGAAACTGTGCTGTACCTAACCTTCTTTTGGTGTGTGAATTATTTCATATAATCACCACACCTTGTGGGTTTGTTACAACAGTTTTATCCTCAAGCAATCTTCACATTAATACCTATTGCCCATTTTACTGGTATGCATACCGTGTACCTTCTGGTACTGCTGTAGCACAGTGGATAGAGCACCCGACTCTGGAAGTGACAGTTCTGTGTTTGTGCTTACCGCAGGGCTTTAGAGAGGGCATTCAGCTTTAATCCCCAGCTTCACCCAGTCATTGTTCACCCCCATTCGAATGAGGATTAAAAGTGACACCCACAGCAGCAAATAAATCATACTGTGTACCTTCAATCAGGTAGACTATCAAGACTGAGTTACATAGCATATCATCTCACATTCTAGGTTTTAACTTGAATGTAACATAATCATGAAGGGATGTGGGTCCTGGGCCAGGTTATTTCTGTCAGATATATTGGTTTAAAGTATATGGATGGGGTTCTTGTAAACATTTGAAAGAAGTTTAAGATTCATCTTGTATAGACAGTTGACTTGAAACTGTAGAACGAGTTAAAATTCATTTGTCCAAAAGTGTTTATTCTTAACATACATAATTTAGCGTCCTGTAAAGATGAGTAACCCCCAGTATCCCATGTTAAGTCAGTGTACTCGTAAATTATTAGGTGATTATGTTTGGTTAGGTGACTTGCCTTGTAAATATGAATAACCCAAGAGCACCTTGGGGTTACTCTTCCTCACAAGACCCCCTGTTTAATAGTTTGTAGACGATACAGTTCTATATGCTTTCTCTCATAAAATATGTTGGTTATCAGTGTGCCAAACCACACTGTGTAAGATACCAATAAAAAATGTTGGACTTTGGGTTCACGTTCCTCACAATTCAAATCCCTCATGAAAATACTTAAACAAATACAGTAATGTGAAATACGTCAAATAAATCGGACTAAATATGGTATTTATCTCTCAAAATCTTTCCTTTCCCAGTCATAGCACTGAACTTGAAAGTTATTTGGGGGGCAAAGATGCTCCAAAACACCTGACCTTTGATATGTTCCCTTTTGTAAATCTATAATAAAACCAAAGAATATATGCTTGGCACACTGAATTTTTATATATGTCCCTTTTTTTTTTTTCATAGAAGCTCCCTTACTTACAAACAACCAAGTTATGAGCATTCACAAATATGAACAAAAATCTACCCATGTGTTAATGTATGTACACTATTACTGTACTGTACTGTATTATTACATTATTATTACTGCATTAAAATTCATTAATACTGTATACTTTGTTTTATTAGTAGTTAAGTGTCTTTGGCCTAAGTACTGTATAGTACTGCATTATGTACTGTACAGTACATAAGCGTAAAGCAGATTCTCCTGATGGCAATGCTTTGGAAAAAGGAAAGCCATCACCATGGAAATGAAATTAGAGATTGTGAAACACTTAGAAAATGGAGAAACTTTACTACTGCATTGGCATAGGTGGGTTATGTAGGTGTTTTTCACTTGTGTGGTAAATTGGATTACGACACGTCTTGAAGAACAGAACTGTGACGTAGGTTGAGGACCACCTTTGTGTGTATATATATATATATATATATATATATATATATATATATATATATATATATATATATATTATATATATATATATATATATATATATATATATATATATATATATATATATATATATATATATATATATATATATATATATATATATATGTGGTGTGTGTGTGTGTGTGTGCATCACTATATACTTAAAATATATGCCTAACATTACAGAGGACTGTTTAATTGACTCAAGTCTCAAAACACTATGCCTTAGATATCTCCATTACAGACCTCAGTAAATTATGCACTCCTCTCTGGGGCATGATTTCTAGCATATGGGAGGTTGAATATAGATTATATGCACAGTACGTCTTAAACATGTGCAGTGTTTTATATATTATGGGGCGTTGGGAAACCAATTTATTGCATGAGAAGATGGTCACCTCTAAGTTTTTTTTTATATTTATTATTAGTTTTTTGTTATTGATTATACCACAGCGTGCTTTTTTTTTGGTATACAGAACTGTAAAGGGTTTTGACTGATTAGGACTTCATTTTCAGAAGTATTGTATGCACTCCTCATCCATTTTCTCTTTCCTTTTTTATTTACTGTGAACCCAACACTGACATCGTGTCCAATTATGTTTGTTACTCATCAGGCTTATAGAGTAATCCAGCAGGCTTTTTTAGGTCTGTGGTGAAACCGTATCCTAAAGCTCTGTTAAATGAGGCCAGTAGAGATATTTCCTCAGCAATTTTGAATAATAAATTATATTGATAAAGCATGGTACATATAACAACTGAGTAGAGAAGCAATTTGTAGGGAGGAACTCTGAGGTAATCCTTCTCGCTTTAAGATGGACAATATAAGTAGACTTGTTTCTCTCTCTCTCTCTCTCTTGTTAGTTTAAGACCTCATCAATTACAAAGGAAGAGTAGCATTTGTATAAAATCTCGTAACATGCCTGATTTACACCACATGTAATGTACCTAATTGCAGAAATTAATTGCAATGACATGGTAGAACTGAAATTACTTGACAGTAGCCCTGTGGGAGTGATCAGTAATTATGTCATTGGAATTTCAGGCATGTCTAATGGGACCAGTAAACCTGCCTATATTACCAGTTTTATGTCATTCATTGAGTATCAAAATCCAGATATTATACCTATGACCTCATCTTGCATGTCAGGTAAGTTGGGCATTCAACACTTCATGTAATCAGTAACGCATTCAGAATTGTCATTAACTTAAGTACAGTAGTGTATGTAATTTACCTTGCAAATTTCATATCTACAAGCATTATAGATTAGTTGAACATCCTCACTTCATGTAATCAGTAACGCATTCAAAACTGTTATTTACCAAAGTAGTGTACGTAAATGACCTTGTAAAATTCTTATCTACTAGCATTTACTGTTTAAAACCTTATAGATTAGTTGGCCAGCTATTTTTGTAATAAGTGAGACATTCAGAATTATTGTTAACCCAAGTAATATACGTAATTGACTGAAAGTTTCATATATCTAAACATTTACTGCCTAACCTGCTAGATAAGTTGGACATCCTCCCTTCATGTAATCAGTAATGCATTCGGAAGTTATATTAACCTCCCTTAAGTAGTGTATGTAATTCAACCTTGTAAATGCCGTATCTGCAAACATTTACTGCTTATAACCTACTAGATAAGTTGAGAATTTGCATTTTATATAATAAGTAAAGCATTCGGAATTGTCATTAACATAAGTATTGTACGTAATTTACATTGCACATTTCAAATACTATATACAAACATTAAGTGCCTAACTTACTAGATAAAGCAGATTTGACCATTATGTTATGTTGCTGATGTGCGCAAGAACTACATAGTAGTAGTACAGATTTTAATATACAGTTCTTTATTATCATCATCTTATCTGTAACCTTTAAACTGTTGTTGGTGTTCATGGAAGGCTAATGAAAAACCGCAGATGACACCTTATTTTCTTTTAATATTATACTATACATGGCTCAGAAAAATCTTTTTCAGGAATTGTGAGAGATTGAAAAACCTTTAGCAGTACAAGTTTCAGTACTTGAATTGCTTCATATTAGGGGACCAAAAATGAGCCGATTTCCTGAGATTTAAAATATGCTTATTTGGATAATATTTAATCTTTAATATTTAAGGGCATGCTTCTTGTATAGTAAGATGATATATTACAGTAATATTAGATTTGGTCATATCTAACTTCATGCTTGATTCAAGTTTAATTAGAGGTATCACACATCCCATACATAGTTCTCTTTCCTACTGTACAATTCTTTTCTTTTTGGAGTTGGGTGAGTTCTATTAAATTGAGGATCTGAGCTACCTCTGCATAATCCTCTCTCTTCCTGGGGTGGGAACAAGAATACTTCCTCTGTGTTCCCCTGTGTGTTGGAAAAGTGGACTAAATTGAATGGAGTGGGGACTGGGAATCCCCTTCTTTGTATTTTGCTCCTACAAAAAGCCAAAGTTTTGATGGAGCAACTCATTAGGGGAGTAAGATCCTTACGTATATCTAGACACATACTGTATACGATCTTATATAACTTTTTTCTTTTAGAGCTCATGCCTTTTGCTACTGATCTTTGCTATATGCAATCTAACACTGCTGTATACTGTACACGATCTGCTATTACTTTTTTTTCTTTTAGAGCTCATGCCTTTTGCTACTGATCTTTTCCATACGTTATCTAACACTGCTGTGTCAGTGTAATTAGTTTAATTTTGGGTTTGGTTGATATTTTTGTTCAAGAAGTCATTAAATTGATTTGTGATTTTTGGAAGCCCTTGATTTCAAAGTACACTAGAGCTTACTCCTTACTTATTTTCCATATTTCAAATGGATGACTTCTTTGGTTATAAAAGTGAATGCAAGTCTATTGATGATGCTTTGATATTCTGTACAGGTTCCTTTTTTTTTACTTAACTAGGTACATTGTTGTAATATAAATTTAATTACCGTCCATTATGGAATAGAGATAGTTTTGTCATAGCTTGTAGTTACAGTTGTGAATATGTCATCATAATCTTACAGAATCTATATATTGGAATGTGTAGCCCTTTATGTATACTAAATGAAATAGATTTCTCATGGTATTTTCTGTAACTTTCAAACATTTATATGTTGGCAAGTTTACCATTAATGGTACCTGTAGAATAGATGCACCGAAGCACCATTTTATTTCACAATAAGTCGCCATTCAAATGGCTGTGGACACAGACATGTTAGAGCTGTGGAATTAAATCTAGATGCCCCTCCTAACACCCCATGGTGGGCTGGAATTTGTGTCAGTTGCTTCCTGCCTTGTGCAGTCGACTACCAAACTGCCTTGTATGTTGATACATAGGTGTATATCTTATTTATGTATATTATTTTGGACTGCACGTGGTATTACTTATGCATATTTAGATTTTGGCTTTAATCTTGTAATGCTAATATTCCTTTCCTTGTGAATAAAATTTTTATCTGCTTGTTTACCTCAGTAAAACTTTTCGAAGATTTTATTGTAACGTGTTTCAATATTTGTGTTCTCTGCAGGTTCTGCCACATCATTTGACAAGGTGTCATGTTTTGTTATTGAACTCGTAATTGTTAGAGATTTCAGAATACTGATACACCAAGCCCCTGTAGACAGAGACTTGAAGATTATTAGTTTTGAGTGCAAACCGTACAGTAGCACCATTGCCCCTTTAGTGTAGACTATGCATTACATGCAATATTTATAATTGATTATTGCTAATTCTTGTTGTTTTCCTAAGTACTTTGCATTGCATATTTTGTGCTTTCCCGGTGATGAAAAAGTAAGATCTACACCTCTGTATGCCTGATATACCATATGAACAATTAAAAGGGATATTCCTGGTGGTGGGAGATTAAAAATATTTTCTTGAATTTCTGTGTATAAGGAGGGAACTAAATGGCTAGGGCAATAGGAGAGGTTGACTGTCCCCCCAGAAGTTTATCTATCATGAATATGAAACTGTTGTTCCTATGGTAAAAAAGAAAGGGGGGATGGGTACAAGCAAAATTGTCCAACATTCATTTTTACTACCTATCAGTGGACCAGGTGTGGCAATATCTTTGTCGTAGGTCCACCTGACGGAGCTGCACTTCAGAAGAGAAGCAACTAAAAATATCAAACTGGGTCAAGCAACCTCATCCCCTCATGGGGCACAAGAATCTAGGAGAGTCCTCAGTCACTCGGGTGATTGCCTCATCTATCAAACCAACACGCACAATAACAGTTTTTTTTTCTACACCAAGAAGTGACTCTCCAGTGGTCATTTCTTGAAGAGGTATTCTAGCTGAAGACATTGAGAACAACCCAGGATGCACATAATGGAAGACCACTGTACACAATCCCAAATGCTACCAAGACAACTTACAATCACTGAGAGCTCTGTGGGAAAGCCCAATATCGATATTACCTTCCATAGGGACTAGGGACTTCGACCAAGTAGCTCAGAGAACAACAACAAAAACTACCTATGAGCATAAATAATAATTTTGCATACCACTGTTAGCAAATTAATCTATAAATTAGGAATAATTTAATTTTATTATTAGAGATACTGTTAGAAAGACAAAGTTCCATGGATTCCTTTAACTGTGGCTACTCCTCTGTAAACAGCCAAGGGCTAGGTTGTAGTCACTCTGGAGAGGGTAACGTGGATGACAGCTTGGCATTATATTCCTGATCCCTGAC
>JAXCGZ010023186.1:0-58099 GCA_037179515.1 Halocaridina rubra
TAGGAGACTGAAAGGGCATTATGAACGTTCTTGTGTGCCACCTAGTGGGCATCTTTATTACTTTCAATGTAAACAAAACATGGATTCGTTCATTAACAAAATAACAATTATATCAAATATTGTAACAGTATGTTTACTCCTAGATCTCTCTCATTTTCTGTCTCTTGAAGTTGTACTCCAGCCACCGAGTAGTCAAGCTTGGGCCTTCTTGCACTTGTACCCATTCTCATTACCTTACATTTTGAAGTACTGAATATCATTAGCCACTTTTCTGACCACTCATGCAGATTATTTAGATCCTCCTGAAATTCTCTACCATTGTTCTCGTTTTTTACTTTCTTCACAATCTTTGCATCATCTGCAAACATATTCATGAATGAATTTACAGACTCTGGTAGGTCATTTACATATACAAGGAACAAAAGTGGCCCTAAAACTGAACCCTGTGGAACTCCACTACTAACTCTTCTCCATTCAGACACTGAGTGTCTTACTCTGACCCTCTGTTCCCTTCCTTCTAAGTAAGTTTTTATCCATTCCAAAACATTTCCACCTATTCTAGCCATTGATTGCAGCTTCCTAATAAGTCTCCCATGTGGAACAGTGTCAAACGCTTTCTGGAAGTCTAGGAATATGCAATCTGCCCAGCCCTCTCTTTCCTGTAAGATTTGGCTTACCTCATCATAAAATTCTAATAAGTTTGTTACTGTTGATCTACCTTCTCTGAAGCCATGTTGCCTCACTGACAAAAAGTTGAAGGATTCCAAGTGAAGAGAGATATGTTTCCTTAGTAGTTTCTCCATAACTTTGCAAACTATGCTGGTCAAGGAAACAGGTCTATAGTTCAGAGCCGTATCCCTCCTTCCCTTTTTGAAGATAGGTATCACATTTGCTTGTTTCCAGCATCTTGGAATCTCCCCCGACTCCAGTGAGTGAGTATTTTCTAATAACTTCGTTTGTAACTTCGTAATTACCGAATGTAGCGATCCCAAAGTCATAGAAATTGAGAGTGAAAAGTGCTTCATTGTTTAGTGAAATAGTTTTCCTTGTCCTGTCGTGTTGGTTCCTCGGAACGAGTGAAGCCAAAATTGCAGCTCTTTAAGAAGTTCTAATGTATTTTTTAATTATTTTTTCATTATCTATTTTTTACTCATAGCATATGTTGAAATCCAGGTATGTATATATATATACTTGTCACACACGCTATACTAGGTTATGTAAGATTTATTAGTACATCCCCCAATTATGAAACGAGTTCATATAACATTATATGAATAGATTTTTCATATATTTTTTTTTAGCATTTAGCATTTTAATTTCAGTTGTTTGCACTTAAATTTAACCATATACCGACGGCCATATTTGCCCCTTGCCTGCTTATGTACCCATTAAGCCTAGTTAATTGGCAAGGACAGCCAAAATTGGGTATACTCCATACCCCCTCCCACCTCTTCACCAAATCTGGCAAAGAGAAGCTGTTGGAGTCTCCCTAGAGAGTTGGTCAGTGGATCTCCTTGGGGGGGGGGAGCCAGGCACTATGGCCACTGAGCCGTGGAGGATTTTAGAAACCCTAATGAACTATATTTTCTACCTATTCCCATGCATGAGCTCATAGTGCATATGATTCCATAACTCAATTGCTCTTGCCACCTGCGCACTCATAATGTCTACCTTGTTGACAGGGATGAGGTTAAGACGGATGCTACGTACGTTCGTTCGAATCCTCACTGTTGCAACCAGTTCCCATTCATATGGGGGTGGACACAGACAGGTTGGCACTGTAAGAGAGTTTGAGGCTGGGTGCCTTTCCTAACGCCCCACCGCAAGATCGAACGTGTGAACGTTAGGCTTGTCGTTTTCAAACTAGTGCGCTTCGCCACTGAGCTGCTGTGACCCCCAATGTGTTCTCTGCAAGTCAGTAATAATTTTACTTTTTGGCTCGGGAATGAGATGGGCTCGATCTCGGGTCCTGTGGTAGGGTACGTCAGAGTTTGATCCACTAAGTCGTGTTGTTTTTGTAGTTTTATGAGTCGTTAATACCCACATCCAAATTTGGGTTTGATACAGGTTGTAGTTGGGGAATTAAGGCTGGATGCCCTTCTTAGTGCCCAAGGTAGGCTTGAATTCAAGTTTGTCACTTCCAAAGTCGAAAGCCTCTAACCACTTCACAACTGTGATTCCCTGGAGGTAGCTATATTATATATCGCAATTACAGTATTAGTAATAATTCTGTAGAGGGTGGAGTTAGAGACAGCTTTGGATCCTTTACAAGTTTATTAATATAAACCAGAACATAATACAAAAGCCCTGCAACCAAAAGAATAAAACTTAAAATTTTGGCAGCAGAAAATTAATATTTGTATAATTTTTAAAAATTAAAATTTAACTATACAGTACAATACAAAAAGGGAAAAGGTCTTTTATTTACATATAATACTTAATACTATTTACTAGTAGTCACCTTGGTTTAAGCGGTTGCGTCCGCGACTCTGAGGAGTTAGGTTGAGAGTTTGCGCCCCGTCACGGTCTGAGGTTAGCAAGGGCATGCACTCTTGGTAACGATTACATCTTCCAAAACAAGTCCTTCGCAAGAAGGCAACCGTCCTAGCCGTTGGTAGAAAAGGGAGTTCGTGACGTAAATTGGAACTTAATACTTATTACTATTCAAGTCTATCTTACTCATAAAATATTTATTTACTCACCCTATTTGGGATTTATCTAATTCTCAAGATTATAGTATTATTAATATTCCTTGGTTTTAAACATTATTCTATCCTCTTTACACATTGACCATGCTGCACGAAATCTTATTGAAGAATAAAATGGCGGGCTTACTCATCATAACATAAACAAAAAACAGCCGAGACATAAGATAACTATACATTTCGTTACAAAGAAAATGTATATCGTACATGGGAAATTTAAATTAAATATATATATTCTCTACAATTCCACCTTCAGATGTTGCATTCTCAAAAACACATTAACAATGTATGGTCAGCAAAATGCACCGTTTACCCCATTATAAATATCACAATTGTTCCTCATTCGAATAGAGGTGAACACAGACATGTTGGAGGTGGGGGATTAACACTGTAGCTATGCCATTGCTTACCTTTTGCAGTAGGCTCAAACCCACCTCAGTTACATCCTGACTGGCGTATTTACCACTGACTTATTGGGGCACCCTTCTTTGTTTAGGGAAATATGGCTTTGAAATGAAAAAAAAAGAAAAAAGAAATAGGGTAAAATAATAACTCCTTCTGCAGTATAAAATTACTTAAAGAATAAATGGGATCAATCTTCAGGAGAGGCACATGATCTCATTTTTAGGTGCTTAATCTGGGATTGGAGTTGTGGTGGCTGTAGCCTGGTAGTAAGCGACTGACTTTAATTCAAGACCTGGCACCAGCAGAGGTTAGAAAGGGCGTTCGATCAGGATAATATTTGTACTTACCAAAAGCAAATACCTTTGAATGAAGCTACTGTCCTAGCCCTTAATAGAGAGGTGAGTCTGTGATATCAAACTGGATATTCATCATTATCATCATCAATATGGAATTGAAGTTGGGTTAGGATAGGCACATATTAAGTGAGGTCAGGTTAAACTAACCTATTCCAGATGAAAAATCATAAAAATTACGTTTATGGAATTGATCCAATAAATATTAATTAAATTCAGGAATCTGGTTATTATGGTGATCAGACCTCCTGGGTTATCCAGTGTTAGTAAGTTACTAAGCATTTACAAGGAATGAATATTTTTTTTCTTATATCTTTGTTGAACATCGTAAAGTGCTAAAGATTGTTTCATTAAGTTAGGTATCACAATTAGTCCATTGGAATGGGGGTGGACACAGGCAGGTTAGCAATGGGGAACTGAGGATAGATGTCCTTCCTACCACCCTACGGTTGGCTTGAATGCAGGTTTTTCACTTCCAGAGTCGAGCGTTCTAGCCACTGAGCACCCGCGTTCCCCCAGATGCAAAGCTTTGTGTGTCGGAATGCTATAAGTCATTCAGAAATTAAAGGAGCATCGTAAATTCCATTTGTACTGGCTTAAGTTGGCATTCACGGTTCCTCAGTGGTAGCCTGTGCAAATCAGAAAGCAACTAACATGGGTTTGATCCCACCACCGAGTGTTTACCTGTATTAGCATGGGGACTATTTTTGACATAAAACTGTGCATCCATTATTATTAGGGGGCCATGGTAGCTCAGTGATAGAAGATGTGAGGAGGAAAGCAGCTAATTCAGATTTGAGATCAATACAGGACATTAGGAAGGGTAGTCACCCATAATACACCAGCTCCTACCTGTGTCTGCCCCTATTCATGTGGACTAATTGTGACACAATATGGTGTACGCACCTCTACAGATATCAGAGCAAAGTGACACATCTAATGTGTCCAATAGTATAAGTATCTGAAGTGTCAAACTAATTAGTGTGTTGATACAGTACTGCATATTTATGCACTGTACAGCACTTGTTTTTACCCAAACACAACATACAAACAATACTACTTACGAGCGAACTTCTGGAACCTAACTCGGTCTTAAGTTGGGAAGTGTCTGTATACTTTCCAGACAGTGGTTAATGTGTCGTTAATTCAAATCCTTATTTGCTCTAGCACCTGTATATAGGGGACTCCTGTGAACTGCAAGGATACTATACTTCCACACAACCGTAATTAAAAAAATTACTATATTCTCTATATGAGAGTGAGATTTATGATCAAAAAGTCTACAAGCAATATCTATTTACAGGGGGTCCTCGATTTATGATGTTTTGTGGTCATGACGAATCTCCCATAAATGATCTTACTTAATTTTTTTTATAATTTTTCCCAGAATTATGTTTCTAAGTGCAAAGCAGATCCTGCTGATAGCAGTGCTTCAAAGAAAAGGAAAGCCATTACCATGGATGAAATTAAAGATAGTGAAATGCATGGAATAAGGAAAAACTTCACTACTGCATATGCATAGATTGGTGATGTAGGTGAATATGTAGGTGTGTTCCACCTTACGCCGAAAATTGGGTTACATCACGTTTCAGGAACGAAACTGTGATGTAAGTTGAGGACCCCCTATATTATGCATAATGTATTTTATTATTCATACACACTCAACAGGGATAACACTGTTACAGTACATATAACTAAGAAAGCGATAAACAGGTTCCTATCTTACGTGATTGGTTTTACATCACAGACTCCCTTTTCTAAGGGCTAGGCTGGTGCCTTCTTGGGAAGGAATTTGGTGATCATTGTCCTGAGTGAATGCCCTCTTGAGCCTCAAACCGTGGCGGGCCTCGAACTCTGACCCTGATGACTCAGAGTCGCGAGCAGTACCGCTTTGTCTCGGTGACCACAATCTCTGTCAATATAAAAAATCCATTATCCCCCTTACATGGGGAGTGTCTGAGTCAAAGCAAAAAACTTTGCTCTTTTTTTGAGGGAAAAATCTAGGTTCCTAAGCAATATTAGGCTCTCTTCAACTCTAATTTAATTATCTCAATTTATTAGCCGCCTGATAAGTCATCAAAAACCAGGAATGGTAAATCAGCATCATGAAGTTAATTAACATGAATGAGATACATATATTATCATCAAAAGGCATTAGACACACACTACCTGCAGGAGAAATGGCTCTCTCAAAATATAACACTTTAGAAGTTAGTAATCAAATGATCATTGCCTAACAGAAAACCCATTTGATGCATGGTAAAAAAATTACTCGGACCCATATTCTTATTATGATGATGATTATAAATAATGGGTCTTCTAAATATTAGGAACCCCCAGAATCTCATGCAAATTTAAATAACCCTGCAAAATGTTGGGTTAGCTGTGATTACTCTTCCCTAAAAGACCCTTAATGTTTGTGTTGTGCATTCTGAAACTATTTCAGGAAGTTTTCATCACCGTCAAGGTTAAAATAAAATATACTTCATTTGATGTTTGCTAAAGGATATATTTTTTAAGCTAGGATCTTTTGTCAATAAAAAGAATATATGTATTTATATGCTAGTAAAACCTGACATTTAAATAAATGAATACTAAGAGCATGTATCATATGAAATGTGTAAATATAAAACAATCATTATTAATCATCACCAAGTCCTTTAGCTTTTCCCATCAGGGGTGCCAACAGTACATCAGTAATTTCCATATCGCCTCATCTGCTGTGTCCTCCTTTGACACACCATGCACCCTCATGTCTTCCCTCACCACATCCATAAATCTTATTTTTGACCTAACTCTCTCCTTCTCGCCTGGCACCCTCATCTTCAGCATTTTTCTTTCAACATATCCCTCGACCCTCCTTACCACATGCCAAAACCATCTCACATCTTTCACCATTCCCTCAAACCATCCTATATATATATATATATATATATATATATATATATATATATATATATATATATATATATATATATATATATATATATATATATATATATAACCGTATCTTTTGCATACTTTTTCAAAGTTTTAATATCTCAACTGAAACTAATAATGAGATGAGATATCTTTGAAGGCGTTACTGTAGTTCTTTACCGAGCCTGAACAGGTCTAAAACATGTTCCCATGTTTAGCTCTCAACTGAAGCATGTTGCTTCCTTGATCTGAAAAGTAAAGAGTATTTCATACTATGATGCAATCAAGTATTCCTTAACAGTAACCAGATACAAGTAAAATTACTTACTTGAGCAGTGTGTCAAAGTGGCCTCCTATACCCACCAGTAACAGAACAATTTATGTCCCAATTAGTCCCCAGTTGAATGGGGTTGGACACAGATATGTTGGATCTGAGGGATTAAGGCTGGATGCCCTCTTAACACCCTGCGATCTTAGGAAGCGTTAATCACTTCCCAATTCACATGCCCTACCACTGAGCTCCCACAGCCCCTACCAGTAACAAACCAAACTTCATCAGTTTAACTGAATAAATTACAATATTTTCCATAATGCTCTAATAATTTCAGAGACCTCTAAACCCTATTCGTAAACTGCTCTTCCATTGGATCCCTATGGGAGTATCATTTAGCTCAACATTGGCTTCGCTCTTTTGCTGCTGCTCTTTTGGCTCTAAGCTGTTTTGACGTTGCCCTTTTGACACTAAGCTATGCTTACCTAACCTTGTCAGCCAAAACAGCTTAGTGTCAATAGGGCAACACCAAAGCAGTTTCGCGCCATAAGAGCGGTGCCAAATAGTCCCATTCTGTATTGACCGAAGGGCACCTAAGGGGGTTTCAATTCCCTTTTGAAATATAAAGACTAGTAACAAAGGTGAAGATATCCATATGCCACTTCATTACCTAACTTTATTTTGTTGTGCACCTCTCTTTAGAATAATTATCTCAATTCACTATTAGTTTCCATAACTAGGGTGAACACAGCCTGGAGCAGGGGGATTAAGGCTGGATGCCCTTCCTAGTGACACTTTGTTGGCTTGATCGCTGTTCTGTCACATCGTAAGTTGAGCATTTTAACCACTACTCCACCGCGTTCCCCGTTACAGCTGTGTAGAATAATAACCTCTTTTAAAACATCACCATTATGGGGATGAACACAGAGAGAATGGAGCTGGGGAATTTAGACTGGATGCCCTTCCTAGCGACCCATTGTTGGCTTGATTGCTGGTCTGTCACCTCCTAAGTCGAGCACTTTAACCATTGCGTCTCTGCATTTCCCTACATAGCTGTCTAGAATGACAAAATCCATGACAGATAAGAAAAAACAAATGGAATAGTATTTATGAAGACTGGTCAGATATTAATTGAAGAACATGAAACGCAATCACAAATGACTACTTATCTGCTATTGTTTATTAAACCAGACCTTGAAAAAGACACTATCACTCATTTACAAACACACACAAAAGGAGCAACAAGCATTGTTCATTGCCATTATATGCTTTGCTAAAATATAGAACACATATATCATCTTATTTCTATATGAGAGTACTGTCATATATGCAGTTGACCTAAAGTTAAAAAAAAGTACATAATAATTAATTCTGAATTACAAGTTACATATTAGTTTATGTTAGGTGATTTACCTTTTAAATATGAATCATTCTAAAGCACCACTGGGTTATTCTGCTTTACACGATCCAACGCTCATATTGATATATGAGGGAGCTAATAATCCTTGTTCAACGCCACACCACAATTGCGACGTGCTTGGCTCATGCAATTTAGCTTTACGCAATAGGTTATGCATCTGGTTTTAAGCAATAATTACAGGTAATCTGATCATATATCATTGACCAACTATCAAGTTATTTTTAACTAGTTGGCATGAAACACAAAGTTATTTTAAATGTACACGCACAAATTGCTTCTATGGACCTCCGTTTAACGAATATCAGAAGCAACTGACAAAATCCAAAGCATTTGATATAGTGCTTGATTAAAAGTATCATTCCTCTTCTTATTGTAATGTAGCTGTTGATATTTATCACTACAGACCCCATTTCTGTAACTAAGAACAATTGGCAGTTTTGGACCAACGTTCTTACCTCTGTTCTTTTATATTTGGTGTGAGTGGATTTTGCAAACCTTTAGCATCCCTTATTTAAGGGCTTTTTTGAATTCAAGTGTCAAGTGTATAAATTAAGGGCATTAAGGTATTCAAACTCTGGTAAGGTTTGTCACTAATGATTTTTATGGATTGGTCTAGTGTACCAATAGCCAAAGGTTATTTGAAATTAGTTTCAGTATGGGATACTGTATATTTAAGAAAAAAAAACACAAATGATGTATATAAAACATTGGAAAATATCAAGAATAAGTAAAAAGCAATAATTTCAATAATCCTCTTATTTCTTAAATGGATGTAAATTAATCTAAAAACCTAAACTAACCTAATAATAAATATCTGGAGGCGTACAAAAGTAAACACTTACCCATGTTTTAAAATGCATTGGAACATTTCGCATACTGTAGGTCCTCGTATAATGTTGTTCCCACTTAAGTCGTTTCGCCATTACGACAAATGCCAAAAAGTAATAAATAAATTAATTTTTTTACCTACCTTGCTGGTGCGATAAATTCAAACTACACGCCAAAATAGTTCGTGAGAGTGGAGGAGGAATACACAGCTAGCGGCACTGCTGTATTGATATTTATCAAGATAATGGCTTTATTTATTTATTCGTTTTTATGTTTGGTTATACTGAAGGATTATATTGAATTTAAAAGCAAAAACAAACTGCTGTAAATACGATTTTATTCGAAATACTGTACACAAAAATACATAGCTAGCAAACACAGCTGTATTCATATTTATCAAGTAAATGGTTTTATTTATTTATTTGTTTATATATCTGGTTACACAGTATTGAATGATTATTTTGAATTAAAAAACAAACATATAGCTCTAAGTACGATTTTATTCAAAATACGCGTGAATACAAAACTAGCAAACACAGCTATATTTGTATTTATCAAGTTAATGTCTTTATTTATTTATTTGTTTATGTACAGTATTTGGTTATATTGAAGAATTATATTGAATTTAAAAAAAATACCAAACACATAGCTGTAAATACGATTTTATTTGAAATACTCATGAATACAAAGCTAGCAAATATTGCTATGCCTCCCAAGCATGATAGTGATAGTTCTGAGCAGTACCACTAAGAAAAGAAAAGCCATCACCATGGAAATTAATATGGAAGTGGTAAACCGTGCTGAAAAGGGAAAATCTTCTACTAACATTGGCCGCAATCTCGGATTAGCCCATACGACCGTGGCCACGATCATCAAACCACATGAGTAAAAGTAAGCAATACAGTACCTACAGTTTTGTATAATATCCTTATGTTTGTAGGTGTAGTTTTATTATACAGTATATCACATTGAGAACTTATAGTTAGTTAGTTTCGGTTGCCCTCTTGCGAAGGACTTATTTTGACAGATGTAATCGTTACCTTGAGTGCATGCCCATGCTAACCTCAGACCGTGACGGGGCGCGAACCCTCGACCTGACGGCTCAGAGTCGCGGATGCTACCCCTTGAGCCACGGTGACTGCAATGATAACTTATAGTACAGTACATTTTTCTGTAGATTAAGTACTGATTGTTCTTTTGCCTCTTCAGTCTCACCTGTCCCAATCTCCTTAACACCTGCCTCTCCATCTTCCTCCTAATAAGCCTTTGTCTCCCTCCCTATGCAAGCAAACCACTTGACAAAAAGTAAACAATACAGTACCTACAGTTTTGTATTTCAGGTTTTGTAGTGTAATACAGTATTTGTTTGCTTATAAGTGTAGTTTTATTATACAGTATATTATATGTTTATTGACAAAGTTTTACAAAAGTATTACAAAAATATTCAAATTTTTATTTTATTTTTTATTTATTTATTTGTTGTTGTTTTTTTTGCACAAAATAGCATAATTAATAGAAACAATATTTTGGCCATCAAAATTCTTAGCCTAAAGGACATTACATATATTCTCACAAACTTACCAACAAAAGTATAAAATCATATTTAACTTAATGCCTAATTCTGAATTACAGTTAGAAGAATAGACTACATCCAATTATTATAAAATCAATGCTTTCCTCATTAGAAGGTTGAATATCTTCCTTATCTGTACAACTTTAGTACTTCATAAATATACTGACACAACTCGGTAATATGCTCTTCATTCAAAAGTGATTGGACACTTAGATAGTTTAACATATTATATTTTTGTCTCATTGGTTGGGAGAAAGGACACTCAATTAGCACATGTACTTCTCTCTGAATTGCCATTTGATCACAAGCTCATACTCTCATTTCTGTTGGTGTTCTGCCCCACCTTCCAATCTCTACACGCAACTCATGAGACATTACTCTTAACCTTGTGAATGCAACTCGCAAATAATCTGGTACATACTCTTTGCTACTATGCACTTTATGTACTGTCAGCTGACAATTTAAAATTTGTTTATATGTAAGATATTTTGCACCTTGGGATTTACTCAATATTACAGCCTTTATTGCACTTGGAGCAGAAGCTTCCACATTATTTGTAATACTGTATATGAATTTAAGAATTGATAACCAGGTGTATTTTCCCACCTGCAGATATCAAATACCACATAGAAAGGTTCTTCATTGTTAACCTGTTGCATCTTTTTGGAAACTAAAGTTTCCAAACCACTTTCCATTAAACATAAGGATATTGAAATGTTGTTTCTTACTCCCAGTAAACACCTTACTGCCCTGTTATAAAGCTTTTCCATGCAAGCTGAATTACTTGTGAACCAACTCTTAGATCTATACAAAAGTGAAGAACTTAAAGCAGCTTTAAAAACTTTAACCTTATATGCATACAGCATCCTCATGTTATTAATGCAGAATGTACTAATCTTATTTACTGTTGCTGTTCCATCGATTTCATGGTGTTTAAGTACTGAGCGCATTTTTGCATCATCAGTAAACCATTCACCTAAGTACAGGTACTTTTTACAATAATCTATTTCTATGTTGTTTATCACTATTGAATCTTTATCTCTGTCTTTTCCATTAACAACAAAATACTTTCTCTTCTTTTCATTAATCACCATACCATAAGCATCACAATAATCTAATAGAGCCTCAAGTTTTGATATACACTTTTCATGAGATACTCACAATCACCGTGTCATGCATCATTAAAAGAGTATGTAAATTTCCCAAAAAACCATAAATTCCCACTCTTTCTTTAATCATTCTCACCATTTTATCCATATGAATGACAAACAAATGGCAGCCCGTAGGAGCTCCTTGGCGTATACCTATAGATGTTGTTATTATAGCAGATTTTAACACTTTGAACATGAATAAATATTTTGGATAGCTGACAACAATCCTTCCACAACCCATCGACTTGAGACACTCGATTAATTTATATTTTGGTACCCTGTCGTACGCCTTACTAAAATCCAGAAAAACTATATACAATTTTGCTTCTTGCAAACAGCATAATCCATCAGTAAACTTAAAACCAAAATTTGCTCTATACACCCTCTACCCTTCTGAGCTCCATCCTGACACTTACCTATATTAAAACAGATTCTTAACCGTTTCATCAAGAGCATATCATAGATTTTTGCCAAGGTGTTCATTATTCTTATGCCCCGATAATTTCTACAATCTCTTCTATCTCCAGATTTAAATAGAGTGATCAATTTATTGTGGCACCAAGCAAATGGATAAAGGACATTTAAGAAAAGGAAATTAAAATTGTGAGGAAAAAGGATAACCTTTTCTGAGGTAACATTGCAAATAAACCAGGACACATTCCAATATCTCTTATCTCTTTTGTACTTTGCGCTGCCATGTATGTCTAACCTTGAGCAGTAATCTATAGAACGTTATTTCTATAGATTAATGTTAATTTAAGGTAAGCAATACTATTTAGTTCTAGTATTTTTTATCATATATTCAGATCACATATTATTTTACAATGTTTTAAATGATTTATTTTTAATATAGGTCAATGACCATAGGTTCGAATTTAGGTGTTTTCCAACTTCGTCGAAATCTGCTTCAAGTCAGCCGTCGGGAATGCAACCCCGACGTTAAACGAGGACCCCCTGAATTTATATATTTAAACAAACATGCAGTTTGACATTTTCCAGTATTTAAAACTGGATTTAATACTGGTTTTGGGCATAATTCAAGGAGTTTTTTTCTGTTCCTGTGTTGGTTTTTTATAAAAGATAGGTAAATATTCACTTTCACGCCCCCTGGAAAAAATACCCATGAAATGACACTAATATTAGTTTGTTAGGCTATCTCACTCTCAGTTACAATACAGGTTGATTTTTTTTTTGTTCCGGTTTTTGGTCATGGACTCCCTATTCTACCAAGGGCTAGGACGGTTGCCTTCTTATGAAGGACTTGTTTTGGCAAATGTAATCATTACTCTGAGTGCATGCCCTTGCTAACCTCAGACCGTGACGGGGCGCGAACCCTCGACCTGACGCCTCAGACTCTCGGACGCTACCGCTTGAGCCACGGTGACTACTTACAATACAGGTTGATAAGTCAGATAATTATTTGCTGGTTGTTTTAGATATATTTCAAAGTTTTGTACTTGGGGGTGTGAAAGTAAACATTTACCCAAATTAACCTGCAGTCTGGAATACTTTATTATTAAACATCGGATTTGGCCCAGTTCATATATGAACAATGAGAATGCCACTAGCCCTGTACCAGACTATACATCCTTCTGTCCCTGTAAATATGTCATATTTCTTCATGAACATATATTCATATCTGACAAGTCCCAACACTCCCCTTCTGTTTCTCTTTACTTTTTGTTTTCTTTGTGCATAGGCCCAATGAGGGCAATTTTTGTGTCACACTAATAAAAAGTAAGTAGTGTTTATTAATCGAGAAAATATCTCTTAAGCTATCAATGTATTCACTTAAAACATGTATAGTAGTAGAACACGCTTGACAGTGCTAGGAAGACACCATATCTTCCTGTTGGCTGTCTTAACGTCGTATCGGATGGAAAAATGTAAACAAGGATGTCAGGGTGTGCCAACATTGGCACTACAATGGATGCAGAGCTACCAATCTCATTCTTCCCAGGCGTGTCAAAAATAGATATTAAAATAGGGATACTCTCTACATTTTTAGCATATGATATAATGAGGTATTGATTTCGAGAATGTTTTCAGTATGTTTAAAAGTAAAGAGGTTAGATATTAACCAGAACAATAGATTAAATTGTTTTAGGTTTTGTGATACTGCCATCACTGATATCAACAATGGGAAGTTCTCATTGATGACTTTAACTTCGTGAGTCAAGCATATGGTATAATGCCATACCCTTCAGACAGCAAATCAAGTGACGTTATACTGCCGCACCCTTCGCGGAGCCAGTCAAAAAGATGCTATAACGTCACCTAACAGACAGCCAATCAGAAGACTTTCTACTCTCACACCCATCAGGCAGCCAATCAAAAGAGGCTATACTGCCACACCCGTTAGGCAGACAATCAAAAGACTTTATACTTCCACACCCGTTAGGCAGCCAGTCAAAAGACATTATGCTGTTACACCCTTTAGGCACCCAGTCAAAAGACCTTCTGCAACACCCTTCCGGGCTGGGAAGTATGGGATGAGCAGTGTCTAACTTAGCAGTTAACTCACTGCAATTATTATTATTATCATTATTATTAATGTCTTTTTCTTTCATTACAGGTATCTCCTGTAATGTGTATATATATATATATATATATATATATATATATATATATATATATATATATATATATATATATATATATATATATATATATATATATATATATATATATATATATATATATATATATATATATATATATATATATATATATATATATATATATATATATATATATATATATATATATATATATATATATATATATATATATATATATATATATATATATATATATATATATATATATATATATATATATATATATATATATATATATATATATATATATATATATATATATATATATATATATATGTCGTATGACTTCCTGAGCGGAAACGGTTGGTCGAGGGCACGGATATTTTATTACAATGTTTGTAGAAAGTGCCAAGGAAATATATGACCGGAACCGAGAGATTTAGGACCTGGCATCGAGAAGGGCAAGAAAGGACAGGAAGTTAGCCATTTCCTAAACCACAAGAAAAACATAAACTGCCCAGGAGAAATGCCCAATAACTCCTCCCCGGAAGTAGGTGGGATTCCACTTTGAACCTGGCGCTGATTAGCTAGGACTAGATCTGACTGAGTTCATTGGAGAATTGGATGTTAAGCCACGCCCTGCCCTGGGGGTATTTAAAGAGCCCCCCAGGGCAGAGACAGTTAGTTAGCAGTTTGCCAGGGGCACGAATAGATCATAGATTGTGATAGTCATAGGGTGGGGGCCATTGGGCCATGGGGCCATTTGAGGCACAGGGGCATTGAGGCGTCGGATGTGTTGTACTCTAGAATAAATATAAGTAAAGGATTCACTGCGTGTCCATTCTTACCTTGTACCCATCAGGTACAAATGTTCATTGCCTTGTAACCACGCTACCATAATTATAAACATATCTACGTAGGAGGAAAAGCCCTACGGCAGTGGTGTCATTAGATGGAATAAACAAAACCTCCACGTCAGTGGTGGCTTACGGTGGAATAGCTACATCCACTACGTCAGTGGTGACAAGCGGCGAGATAACCCAGTCATCTTATAAAGTGTGAGTTCAAGTGGAAGCCAAAACTCATACGTCAGTGGTGGCAGTGCGGTACGGATCATCACGCCTGGAATACATACAAAGAGACTCTCATATCAGAAGAAACCAGTGCAAAGAAAAGAAAATAAGAATGGCAAAAGCAGAAATCCAACATCTCCCAATTCAAGAAGTGAGTGACGAGGCCAAACACCGGAGAATTTTCGAACTGGAGGAGCAAGTGCGGCGCCTACAAGCACGCGCCGACGTCGCTCCGTCGAGAAGGAACTTGGCCGACGCCGACGCCTCAAACATCGACGAACAGCCTGCCGCTCCGAACCCCGTGGTGACACCGGGAACGCAGCCGGCCAGCCCCCACCCTGTGCCCTGGTTGTAAAGACGCCTCGAGTCAAGAATTCATTTTTATACCTCGACGGCGCAAATATAAAAGACCGCGAATGTCTGTCCATAATTCCCGCGACCGACTTCCTGAAATACTTGGGTCTGCGGATGAGAAGTGACGAGTGGTCAAATAGAGAATGTTATGAAACTTTGAAGGAACTATTTCTGAGATATTTCTTAGTAAGCCGAAGTGTGACCGGAGCATTGAGTGAAAATGCCCATTACAAGAGGTATAAGTTGCCGGATCCGACCAAGAAGACGGCGATTCGACGATTTTACGCGAAGAGAAGAAGGAAAACCCGATCCTTCCTTGCCTTCTGTCATGAAGTTTTTCAGGACCACCTCCTTAAAATAGCTAAGTACTTGTGATCTGTATCCAGTGAGTAATGGGACAATTAGTAAAAGAAATTGAGGTCGGTGGACGCCGCCATTTTGTCTTGTAGTAATGCTTTGACTCAGCCAACCCGCTTATAAGGGGTGTGGCGCTTAATAAGTTGATAAAAGTAGAATTTCTGTACCCATTACTAACATGGATAATTTGTACTAATAGCTATAAGCAGTAATAAACTCCGTTTTTTGTTATAATTTGAGTAATGTAAAGAAATTTCGTTGGAAGTGCGTTCCATTTATTTGTATTAATGCTTAGTTTGAATTTAAAAAAAAAAAAAAAAAAAAAAAAAACGCGAATGTAGCGATTTTTAATTGAAAAACTTTAATGCACGTGAAATCACTGTTACAGTATATTAATTTCTAAAGCGTAAGAATTATAGTGAGAAATATACGTGCATCTGCTTTTGAGAGTTTCATAGACCACGTGTGGTTTTCGAGAAAAGAATGCGGAAGTGACCATTCGATCTCCCAACCTCGTTACTGTGAATCTGTAGTAATTGTACTGAGCTTTGATATTTTAAAGTACGTGTAAAATCATTGTTATATTAATTTCTTAAAGCGTAAGAAATCGAGTGTTACGATTGCGCCTGTTTTTAAGTTTTTTTCTTTTTTTTTTTCTTTGTTTTTATCCGCGGGAGTAATGTTTTAACGAGAGAAAGACATAAACGACAGATCGTTCTTTTTGTGTTAGGATGAAGGAATTAATCTTACGATACGTGTGTGACATGTTTTTTTGAAGAATAAGAAATTTCGTGATACTAGTTAGAGATGAGTTTTTTAATTTCACGCTATGCAGGCGAAAGAAAGAGTAGATTAGAGTAATTTGTGCTGTCCTAGAATAGGGAAGGTTTTTCAGTGTCACCCAAACGTAGCTTCAAGGGAGTAGAATGTTTGTTTGTTCGTTAGAATGGGACTTAGGTAGGACTGGTGAGGAGGTCTGTGACCGCACGGCTCAGCCGAGATTTCACCTTTAATCTCCTTCAGAGAGATAAGGGAAAGGAAAACCAACGTTGTAAATAAAAGGGAATTTTACAGAAAGGAGATGATTGACTTGAAAGTGATATGCGAGTGAGTATGAATGACTGGGGGTATAATGGGAGGGTTGCTCTAGGGGGTGAAATCGCGGAAAGCACCGTTAGGAAGCATGATTGGGGAGTCTGCGAGGATCGTTCCCCTGCTCCGCCAGGTCCTTCTGCATGCCATATCAGAGTGTATTTATGGGAGGTGATGCGCTGTTGCAATATCTAGTGAGGGATATGGATGAGAAGGTAATTCTCCACCTGCCCAGATATGGTTGAAATGCCGAGTTTGTTTTATTTTTTGTTTTGTCCCCTACTCCGCCGTTGAGATTATTATTCGATTTCCGAGAGATTCCAAGATAGATGTTACGTGATAAAGGACGTGAATCTATGAATGATTCTTTATTTTCTTTGCTAGCTGCAGTATATACATTATTTGTCTGAAGAGATGTGTTAGATTGATAAAGTAAAACTTTGCGAGTTTCAGCCATGATAATGTTTTATCAAAATTATTTCGGCTTGGTCATAAAGAAAGAGTGAGAGCTGACACGAAATGACAACAAGAATGTTACACAGCTGTATCCCGTATTTGAGAGAGCAGATATAAGTCAAATTCGAGATAGTAAAAGAAGATATATATTTTATGTTTGAAATGTTTATGTACAACTCCGTGCGAGATTTGGAAGTTTAAGCAAAATGTATTCCTTACTGTTGATAATGAGATATACTTTTGTTTTTATTATTGCATACACAGAGATAGACTTTTTATATTCTTAGATACCCGTTTTTGTTATAGTTCTTTTTGTATTGAAGAAATCTTTAAAATCTTACTTAAAGGATTCTGAAAAGATTATCCAGAGATAACCATGGTTAATCCCTATCATTTTCATGAATTTTAGATTACAATCGGGCTAATTAAAGATAATTGAGATTATTAGAGATTATTTGCTGAGTTTTAAAGTTAAAATTAATGACACTTAAGTCCTTTTTAAGAAGTTGTTAAGAAAAGGATATTTGTACTTTTGTTGATAGTAGTAGGGATAGTGTCACATATGATTTTAATCAGAGTGGGTGCGCTTCGACTTAACCCTCTGATTTATAGCATGAAAAGAGAGAGATTGTCATTATAGACAAGGATGTGTATGCCGTTACAGTAAAGTCCTTATCAAGATTAAACAGAAAGGAATGGATTTATGCTTCGACAGTTTTGCAGTTGTACACTAAATTCTTTTTGCTTTCGTTTTTTTTTAATCAGGAATGAGAATAGCCGCTGACAATAAACATAAGACTCTATCGATAGTCATTGCTAACGTTTGTTCACGTTCATTTGTTTATTATTAGAGATACTCTGCGACACTTTTTTATTTTCAGTACAAGTTAAAAGGAAGAGGCCCATCTCAGCTGACTTGTGAGTGAAGACCGCAACGTATTTCGCGGTCGCCCAGCCTCTCTCTCTCTCTCTCTCTCTCTCTCTCTCTCTCTCTCTCTCTCTCTCTCTATCTCTCTCTCTCTCTCTCTCTCCTACCTTTCACTCGACTCTGAGCCTGACAGAGGCTCCGTTCGATGCTAAAAGAATGTAGCCGTCTTTGATTTTTTTTTTGTGTGTGATTTTTTCCAGCGAAGCTAGGCGATAATTGTGCCTACATTTTATTTCAGTTGATAGATTGTTGCATGCTGTTATTGCATAAATACTGATAAGATATCGGTAGTACCGCCATTTGCCTAAAATATTTTTGCCACATGTCGCAACTGTTTAGAGAATAGATAAAACTCCCATTGACAAGTTGTGGAGCCAGCAAGTTGCCACTTATGCTATACATATATACATTGATTATGACAGCAGGAATTTGAATGTTAAAGGAGACTGTGTTAGAATAAGCATCACTATGAAAAATAAGTGTAGAACTCTGTTCTTACTTCTGAATGCCAGTCTCCATTGTATATATATTGATATTTTTGATTTAGTATATTTATTTTTATTGTTTATTATTCTTATTTTTAGATCGTGATTATTAGTAATGTTATTATGTTGACTGATGTTGTTGCTATCTCTCCATGGCCTGTTGCTAATTATTATTTTTGAAATGAAATCAGCAGTAACTTGATGATTTGTATCTTTTAGCTGAATTCATACTTGATGTTACTGTAGCCACCGCTAATAAGAATGTTTCTTTAGTGGCTTTTCTCAGCATTTGATGATTGCTCTTTTTGACATTTATAGTAGAGTAATGCTATGTAGCAGTTGCTAAGTCCTAAGTATCTTGGAATAATAATCTAGTTGTGTAGACACATACCTTCCATTACCACCCTATTCCTAGGCAGCCCCGACCTGCAAGTTCTAAAGTCTTTAGATTTTGTCCGTCAGACAAGTCCCTAATGCCCATTGAATAGAGATTGCAATCACTTGCAGTTGCAGGGGAGGCAAAGTATAGCCTCGATTACCAACGTATGGCCAATGTTGGTACCCTGAAGTCATAGGGAACCTTTCTTACAACTGTGGTAGTGACATAGGTTCAAACTTTCATCCCGCATTCTACTTCGAAGGTACGTGTGAGAGGACCGTACAGAAATAGTAACGCTGTGACGTTGCAGGTCTCCTGCGAGGTGGTCTTAGTCAAGATCGGCCGAGGGCAGGACGAGCAAGCCGGGCTGGAAGGATTCGCGAGAGGTGGGGCCCCTTCCTGGTCCTTTTTGTTGTGCCTAACTGAGAAACAGAGTTATGGCAACAAACCTGGGCCTGCAGCGAGGACGGGCGGGGGATGTGAAAGCGTAAGAGTCCCCGTGAGAGACCGGGGAATCGCACCTAGCAAGAATTCATGAGCAAGAGACAGAGGAAAGTAAAAGTCGTCCTAGACAGAGAAAACGGAAGTCGTCCTAGACAGAGAGAGTAGAAGTCGTCCTAGACAGAGAAAAGTAAAAGTCGTCCTAGACAGAGAAAGTAAAAGTCGTCCTAGACAGAGAGAACGAAAGTCGTCCTAGACAGAGAAAAGTAAAAGTCGTCCTAGACAGAGAAAGTAAAAGTCGTCCTAGACAGAGAGAACGAAAGTCGTCCTAGACAGAGGAATTAAAAGTCGTCCTATCCATTGGTCTCTGAATAGTAATATAATATGAAAGTAAAACATGTTTTTTTCCAGGAGTAGTTTTTAAGGCTTAATTTTAAGACAAATCAATGCCCCAAGTAATGATAGGAATAGAACTTATGACGGTAGGGTCTCTTATAGAAATTACTGTTGATGTTGTAATCTATTGCATTTTACCTGTTTATACCCGTTAATACTCTACTTAATTGTTTGCTAATGTTCTAAACGAGTCATGATCTTACTGTACTTAACTCAATTTTGCCTTTTAAAACGAGAGAAGTAGATAAATTAATGTTTTGATCTAAACTGACTTGTTGATCTTAATTAATGTTTAACGTTAGTTTCACACTGGGATTATACTGTTTAAATATAAGAATATGTTTGTATTTCAGATTTCCAACAAGGACATAGACCCTGCATGCTCTAGTTGTCTGTAAAGGTACTCTCTATATGTTATGTTTGTGTAATTTGTATAGGAATTCTTAGAAAATAGCTTAAATAATTCGGCCCCATTTCTATTGTAAACTAATGTTAGCTAGGATATGTCCAAGAGCTCCCGGAAAACTAGTCCATGCTTCGACTGAAATAAGAGATATTTCAGTTTTGGTTGGGAGGGATGTCGTATGACTTCCTGAGCGGAAACGGTTGGTCGAGGGCACGGATATTTTATTACAATGTTTGTAGAAAGTGCCAAGGAAATATATGACCGGAACCGAGAGATTTAGGACCTGGCATCGAGAAGGGCAAGAAAGGACAGGAAGTTAGCCATTTCCTAAACCACAAGAAAAACATAAACTGCCCAGGAGAAATGCCCAATAACTCCTCCCCGGAAGTAGGTGGGATTCCACTTTGAACCTGGCGCTGATTAGCTAGGACTAGATCTGACTGAGTTCATTGGAGAATTGGATGTTAAGCCACGCCTGCCCTGGGGGTATTTAAAGAGCCCCCCAGGGCAGAGACAGTTAGTTAGCAGTTTGCCAGGGGCACGAATAGATCATAGATTGTGATAGTCATAGGGTGGGGGCCATTGGGCCATGGGGCCATTTGAGGCACAGGGGCATTGAGGCGTCGGATGTGTTGTACTCTAGAATAAATATAAGTAAAGGATTCACTGCGTGTCCATTCTTACCTTGTACCCATCAGGTACAAATGTTCATTGCCTTGTAACCACGCTACCATAATTATAAACATATCTACATAGGAGGAAAAGCCCTACGGCAGTGGTGTCATTAGAAGGGGACAATCATAAAATTCCATACGTCATATATATGGTAAGGAAGCCCATCAGTGAAACAACACAGAAAAAAATAACGCTATAAACTGGACCCGAAATATAACGTTATTTTTATTGTGTTGTTTCACTTATGGGTTTCCCTACCATATATATATATATATATATATATATATATATATATATATATATATATATATATATATATATATATATATATATATATATATATATATATATATGTATATATATATATATATATATATATATATATATATATATATATATATATATATATATATATATATATATATATATATATATATATATATATATATATATATATATATATATATATATATATATATATATATATATATATATATATATATATATATATATATATATATATATATATATATATATATATATATATATATATATATATATATATATATATATATATATATATATATATATATATATATATATATATATATATATATATATATATATATATATATATATATATATATATATATATATATATATATATATATATATATATATATATATATATATATATATATATATATATATATATATATATATATATATATATATATATATATATATATATATATATATATATATATATACATACAGTGTTACCCCGGTTATTCGCGCTTCTTGGTTCGCGTTCTCACTCTATCGCGGTTTTTCTTTGGATAAATTATTATTTTATTTTATGGGTATACGCAAAAATATTAAAATATTGAAAAAAAAAATTTCAGTATTTTCCTTTTTTTTATTGAAAAAAAAAATTCATTATTTAATTGATAAAAAAAAAATATATTTTCCAGCTTATGAATAATAAAACAGTAAAAAAATAGTAAAAAACATAAATTTAGATATACGTATGTACAGTATAACTCACAGTACAGGGTATTGCAACATGCTAAACTGTGTCCGATAGCGTACAATGTATTGGGGTCACAGCTACGTGAGCTAGTTTATATATTTATATTTCCAGTAGTTTCATGATTTTACTGATAAAAAAAACCGTATTTCTTAGCCTATGAATAATAAAACAGCAAAAAATAGTAAACAGTATTGCACCACGTAAAATACTATACCGGTATCAGTGTTTCGGAAAACGCAAAGGCTCTCACCTACATGACCTAGTGAATATTAAAATTTTCATTATTTTATTGATAAAACAAGTATTTCCTAGCCTAAGAATAATAAAACAGTAAAAAATAATACAAAAAAAATAAAGTACTAAAAGTACTTTCACCATGTAAATTACGATACCGCTATCAACGTTTCGGAAAACGAAAAGGCTCTCACCCACGTGACCTAGTGAATATTAAAATTTTCATTATTTTATTGATAAAACAAGTATTTCCTAGCCTAAGAATAATAAAACAGTAAAAAATAATAAAAAACATAAAGTACTAACAGTATTTCACCATGTAAAATACGATACCGCTATCAACGTTTCGGAAACGAAAAGGCTCTCACCTACGTGAGATAGTTCATGGAATGCTATTGGCTGAAAGGTCGGGAGACAACGAATCACAGAATTGTTTTTCAATATTTTCTGTATCATGGGGTCTGATTGGCTTTTTCATTGCAGTTTGCTTTGCCCTCCAATTTCCAATGTGCCGCCTCAGTCGCTCAGTCTAACTCTCGTGTGCGCCGTTCTCGTTGTGCTTACTAATACGTTTTGCTTGTGATTTTTTTACTCGCATATTTTAACCTTTGCAATGCCTCCCAAGCATCCTTCATCTTCTAAGGCTTCTTGTAGTGAGCCTTAGCAGCAAAGGAAAATGTTCACCATTGTAGATAAAGTGAAACTCTTAGATATGTTGAAAGAAGGAAAAAGGTTTGTGGATGTCGGCCGCTATTTTGGCCTCAATGAATCTACTGTGCGTTACTTAAAAAAGGACGAGGCAAAGATCAGGAAAACAGCGAGAACTTCTTTTAATAAATCGGCGAAGAGGCTCGTATCACCCCGCAATAAGGCAGTAGTGCGCATGGAAGCTGCTTTGGCCCTGTGGATTGCTGATTGCAGAAAGAAAAACATCAGCTTAGACACCAATATCATACAAACAAAGGCAAAGAAGCTGTACAAGACATTCGCTGCAAATGAACCCGATTACGACAGTGGCGACTGTGGAGAGGAGGGGAGAGAAGAAGATATCGACAACCCACAACCAGGACCCTCCAGCGATTCTCCATCGAGGATACAACCGTTCGTTGCTAGCAGGGGATGGTTCTTCAAATTTCAGAAACGCTATGGCCTAAAGAGCGTTTCAGTTTATGGCGAGGCTGCCTCTGCAGATACAGCTGCCGCAGAAAATTACGTCAAGAATGACTTCAAGAAAATTATCGCCGAAGGGGAATATGTTCCAGAGCAAGTCTTCAACATGGATGAGACTGGCTTATTTTGGAAGAGAGTGCCATCTCGCACTTTTCTCTTCAAGGAAGAAGCTAAAGCGCACAAAGATCGCGTTACCCTCATCATGTGCGGGAATGCTGCGGGCTTCATGTTAAAGCCCGGGCTTATCTACAAGTCAAAGAACCCTAGGGCTTTGAAGAACAAGAATAAGAATCTGCTGTCAGTGTATTGGATGCTTAACCCCAAGGCCTGGATCACGAAAAGCCTCACATTGGACTGGTTTCACCAGTGCTTTATCCCTCAGGTAAAACTTTATCTTATGGAAAAAGGCCTTGAATATAAAGTCCTTCTTTTGATGGATAATGCTGGTGGCCACGCAACCAAGCTCCAATATGACGGTGTTCAAGTTGAGTTCCTGCCACCGAATACGACGTCACTGATTCAGCCTATGGATCAAGGCGCTATTCATGCGTTCAAGGCCCTATACACACGAAATGCCCTGGCGAACCTAGTTGATTCCATGGATTCGGACAAAGACTTCTCATTGAAGACTTATTGGCGTAATTACACGATTGCCACATGCCTAAAAAATATTCAGAAAGCAATCAAAGAGATGAAGTCGGCCACAATCAATGCCAGCTGGAAGAAATTGTGGCCCGAATCATCCACGACTACAAGGGATATGCTCCTGTCGAGGTGCAGAAGGCAGCAGTTGTGAAAGCTGTGAAGTTGGCTGCATTGCTAGGAGGAGAAGGCTTTAAAGATATGACTCCCGAAGATGTGAATGACCTGATTGACTGCCACTCGCAGCCTTTGAGTGAAGACGACTTGGATGAAAAGACGAAATCAGCGAACGAAGAAGAGGAAGAACTTGAGGAATCGCTCGAACCAACTGAAGAACCTGGCCTTACACTCGAACGTTTGGCAGCCATGTATGAACATTACAAAGCACTCCAACAACTCTCGCAGGAACATGACGAAAATATGGTTCGTTCGGTGACCTGTAATTTTCTCGATGATGCCATGACTCCTTACCATGCCATGTTCCAACAAATAAAGAAAAAACAACAGCAACACCCCATTACCATGTTCTTCCCCCCAAAAAAGCAGCCGTAAAGCTGTTATTGGCTGTGAAATAATTTCCTCCTGGGTCGAGAATGATGATCATCACCTCATTCACGGTAAGTTTACCTATCATGTACAAATGTATGTCACGTCATCATCACCTCATTCATCGTAATTTTATCTATCACTTTCATAAAAATTTACGTTGCGTGCTGTTATTTATAATGTAAAGGGTGTTTTTTTTAACAGTGCATGGAGGGTTTATACAGTTCGTAAACAAAAAAATAATTGTAAATGAGTATGTATGTCACGTCATTATCACCTTATTCACCGTAATTTTATCTATCACTTTCATAAAAATTTACATTGCGTGCTGTTATTTATAATGTAAAGGGTGTTTTCTTTAACAGTGCAGGGAGGGTTTATACAGTGCGTAAACGAAAAAATAATTGTAAATGAGTATGTGTGTCACGTCATCATCACCTCATTCATCGTAATTTTATCTATCACTTTCATAAAAATTTACGTTGCTTGCCGTGTTTTTTTAACAGTGCAGGGAGGGTTTATACAGTACGTAAACGAAAATATAATTGTAAATGAGTATGTATGTCACGTCATCATCACATTCACGGTAAGCTTTCCTATCACTTTCATAAAAATTTACGTTGCTTGCTGTTATCTATAATGTTAAGGGTGTTTTTTTTAACAGTGCAGGGAGGGTTTATACAGTACGTAAACGAAAAAATAATTGTAAATGAGTATGTATGTCACGTTGTGGTGACTATTCCCAGAATGCCTGCTTTCACCTGGTCAATGAATAGTCTACTCTCAGTTTTTTGCAGGCTACCGTACACAAAAATATTTACTCCACCAACTTCAAATAAAGTTGGGCTAAAACTTACTGGCTTATAATTAAATATAAGACAAACTGTACGGTACTAAAGGGGAAGGGCATGAGTTACGTTTGCTTAATAGTTAGTGGAGAACTCCCACTGGTTAATAACACAAATACACTAAATAATATTAACTGAACACTGCATAAATCCAGGCTTAAATGAAAGACTCATCAATAAAATATAAAAATATATTGAAAAAAGGTTAATATTATAATGGAGCAATATTTCAGCCCAAAAGAAAAGGTTAAATGTACAAAAATAACAAAGAGTTATAGCTCCAGGCACGACTGCTGGACACATCAAAATAAACAACACTTAATAATGACAAAAATAATTGTTCAAAATCCAAAAACTTTATGCAATATTAAAATAGAGTCACTGCTTGACAAATTCGACAGCACTAGTCCAAGGGGCGAAATGGGAGGCTCATAAATTTACACGAATTTTACGAGTCTCTAACAATAGGTCATCACCTGATGCTGTCCTCAGAGTGAGTCCTCGTCCGTTCTGTAAACAAAGCAGACGAGCATCACATTCTAAAATAAAAGGATATAATTTTATCATATTATACATAATTAAGGATTTCCTAAGATTTAGATTAGCTTTACAAACAAATTCCAATTATTCATGAGAAAATGATGAAATTAATGACAAAATAAATGATTGTTATAATATAGTCTCTCAATGAATATATTTATGTAGGTAGATGCACAATATTACTTATGGTATTACAATAAAACACACACAAGGTATAACTAATGAAACTGTGTGTGATAGACAGATCACCACACTCTCCCCCCAAAAAGGGTAGGAAGCTAAATAAATCACATGTACAAACATAATAAAGTGTAGAACAAAAACAGAAAATTTAAAGGCATCATTTTCAACCTATCCTACTCCAACTGAGTTGAAGGGTCTAACAAATCTGACTCTTTCCTCTGGTAAAGGAGGGGGAACTGGTTGAGAGATCGTCTTGCCAACTGCCTTTTTACACAAAATACATGGTTTTAATATTTTCTTCACAATAACTCTACCTTTAGAGATCCAAAACTGCTTCCTAAGTCCTGACAACATTTGTCCTAATCCATAAGCTACTTTAGATGAATCACAAAATATGTGCAAATCTGATACACCAGGGACAATTACAAATCTAGGATATTGAATGGTTGACATCTGATTCAAATCTCTGCAAATAACTGAAAATTCTTGTACTAAAGGTTCTGGCAAAGGTTCATCCCAAGAACACTTACTTCTCCATAATTTTGAAATGAATAACTTTCCCTCGATCAAGATTGGTGATAACAATCCTAAAGGATCAAATACACTAGCAATTACAGATACAACTGATCTCTTGGTGATTTGATGGTGCACACACTCCTCCTTGCACACTTTCTTACTGGAGTACAATTTGATTTCATCGTTTACAACATTCCAAGAAATTCCTAAAACATTTACATTACTCAGATCCAGTTGGTCATGATTAACACCTACTTCATCATTAAATTTTACATCATTACTCACCCAACCTTGTAATGGCATAGAGGCTTCTACTAAAATAGAATTTACAATGGGATACTCTGTTTTTAACTGTTCAGAGTCTGAATAGGTACAAATAAAGTTATCTACATAGAAATGAGAGATCAGAGACTTAGCTACTGGATGTGAATGTGTCTCCAAGTGATATGTGAGTGTTTTCTGAAGCAAAAAGGGAGATGATGTTGTACCAAAGAGTACTACTTTAAATCTATAGGTAACTACCTTCTGAAGGGTTTCATCCTCGAACCACAAGAATCTACAGAAATCTCTGCAGTTTGGCAAAATACCTATACGTAGGAAGGCTTTGGAAATGTCTGATACAGCAGCTACAGGGTTAGTACGAAATTCAATGAGTGAATCAACAAGTTTATGGGTTAGAATTGGGCCTGTTCGTAAACAATCATGCAGATTCTTTGATTTTGAATCAGCTCTACTAGAAGCATTAAACACTACTCTAATAAGAGTGGTAGGAGAATTCTTGTAGACTGGATGATGAGGCAAGTAATGAGTCAGTCCGTCTGTAACTGAAGGGTTATCAATTTTCTCAATGAATCCCAATTCAATGTACTCATTAAAAATCTCTGAGTATTGTCCATAAAGTTCTGGGCGAGTTGCAAAGGATTTAGCTAGTGACATGAGCTGACCATAAGCTCTTCTATAGTTAGTTGCTGGTCTCTCAGTGCCCTTAAAGGGTAATTCCACAAAATACTGATTGTCTGCCTTCTGGCAAGTGGACTCAAAATGACTCACTGATTGTACTTCCTCAGGTGTTAAAGTTTCATTCTTAATACCAATAACATCTAAATTCCAAAGGTTCTGAACTTCGGACTCAAGGGTTTGTACTCCTACACGAGCACAAAGCACATGTTGCCCATTAACTGTGTTAACTGTCTGAGAACTAATTGCCCACTTTGGCATAGGTCCAAAGATAATCGAACCTGCTGGACTAGACAAAAGTGTAATTCCAGAATAGAAAGTATGGTTGGTCACAAATCTAGAATAGTAATCTGCACCAATTACCATACTTATGTCACTAATCACATCACACTCAACGTTAGGATCTGCCAGTTTGATCCCCTTTTTTGTGAGTGTTTCTGCAACACTAGCAATGCCAGGTACATATAACGTAGTGTTAACCTTATCATAGACGACAGCATAAATCGGAATACGTTGTGTACCAATACGTACTACAACACGAACGACGTCACACAAAATGTTTTCGGCTTGATTACCAAATGAAGTCAGTTTAAGTGAGATACGAAACACTGGATTGAGTTTAAGGCGCTTTACTACTGCAGAATGAATGAAAGACCGTTGAGCGCCGGTATCTAAAAACATCCTAACTGTTTCACGTACCCCAGCACCAGAAATCTTAACAATTGCTGTAGGAAGTGCTACTGAAGGAAGTGGAACATTATTAGTCTGGACATCTGTTTGAACAGAATTAGCGACACTGTCATCTCTTCCTGACAGGATTCTAAACTCATCATCCACTACTACTTGATTAGTGGGAATGTTACTGTTAAGGTTAGTTCCATTATTAATAACTGTTGGGGCATTAGACGCAACTGACACTTGATTAACTGCAGTACTACGGTTGGTTAGTTTCATGCAGAGAAAGGTATGATGTTTGCCATTACAATTTCTACACTCAACCGTCTCTCTACACTGTGAGGCTCTATGGCCTTTCTGCATACACACAAAACATAGGTCTAACTCTCTAACTCTGTTCTTCCTGGCTTCATGAGTTGCGTAATTAGAACAAAACTTAGTATTATGAATATCCTTACAAAAGAGACAAGGTTTGTTCCAAGTACATGAATTGCTAGATGACGAATTAGACTTATTTTGAGTCTTGGACACAACTACTTGTTTAGGTTCTGTACTAAACCTATGATTGGAATTTGTACTAGAATTCTGACTAACTACTACATTAGTTTTGGAATGTGCATCAGAATGTGAAACTTGCTTATTCCTAGACTGATCAGAGAGAATACGAGAATATTCCATGACCTTGATAAGGTGTCCAATACCATCCTTCAATTGTGTAATAGTCAAAGTATAAGTACTGTACTTATTAAAAAGGTACTCTAAAGTTTTAGGACTAAGTTTCTTAGCAATTATGTCTTTTATTAGGTAGTCATCACAAGGTACTTGGGTTACACCCTCTATTTGCATCAACAAACATTGAAATGTTAAGTGAAATTCAGTCAACTCAGTTAAATTATGTTCAGGGGGTTTGATGCTCATCAAATCTAAATGTAATTGTTGCAACAAAAGGTCATTGTCGGCAAAGCTTTTTCTCAACAAACTTAATGCTATACTGTAATTACCACTAGTTATGGGAAGACCTTCAATGGTTCTATAAGCTTTACCTCTCAAATAAGATCTGAGCATGCTAAATTTCAATACTGGGTCAATGTCTTGCCGATTATCAATTAAACTACTAAAGGAATCCCAAAAGCAATTCCACTGACTTAACTGACCATCAAATTCAGGAATCTTAATCTCAGGCAACTTAGGGTGTGGAAGGGGTCTAGCAGGTACTACTGTCTGACTAGAAGCTTGACTAGTTGTAGCTTGTGCTTGACTACCAAAGGACAAATGATCATCTATAGCTGTCTTAATTTGTATGAGCACTTTATAGGCATTACGTTTCAGAGTTCTGTGCTCTCTAGAAACTTGGCTAAGCTGGGTACTATCAATAGCATCTTGACTAGCTGTCCAATATACATCAATGGACTCGTACAACTTTGTAAGTTCTGCTTCTGAAAACTGTAACGACCGTAAGGATGGTGGAGGAGACGCTTTCAGGTCATGTTCTATAGAACTGAGCATATCTGTCAGATCGTCGGTTACAACCTTGTAAAGTTCAAACGCTTTACTTTCATCAATTGATGGTAAAGACATCTTGCTGGATTAATCTTTACCTTATACAAATCACAATAATTTTGGCTAGGTAGCCAAACTAAACTAATACCAAAATTCACTAGGATTATAATATTTATATCCTAGGTACACTTGATTACACACGCATGTATTCAAATAGCTAATCTAAACCTTCCCTTGGACTAAAGAATTCGACATCAGCAGTGATATCACAAAAAATATGCCATGGATTTATGCGCAGTGTTTTAATATCAAAGTTCAAAAACAATACCAAAGGTAGCCTATTCCAAATTCCATTCAGTAAATGTAGTAAAGTATGCTAGCTAGGCTAGGCACCATATCCGGTTCGAAGGACCAGAAAAAAAACTAGAATATGTGGTGACTATTCCCAGAATGCCTGCTTTCACCTGGTCAATGAATAGTCTACTCTCAGTTTTTTGCAGGCTACCGTACACAAAAATATTTACTCCACCAACTTCAAATAAAGTTGGCCTAAAACTTACTGGCTTATAATTAAATATAAGACAAACTGTACGGTACTAAAGGGGAAGGGCATGAGTTACGTTTGCTTAATAGTTAGTGGAGAACTCCCACTGGTTAATAACACAAATACACTAAATAATATTAACTGAACACTGCATAAATCCAGGCTTAAATGAAAGAATCATCAATAAAATATAAAAATATATTGAAAAAAGGTTAATATTATAATGGAGCAATATTTCAGCCCAAAAGAAAAGGTTAAATGTACAAAAATAACAAAGAGTTATAGCTCCAGGCACGACTGCTGGACACATCAAAATAAACAACACTTAATAATGACAAAAATAATTGTTCAAAATCCAAAACCTTTATGCAATATTAAAATAGAGTCACTGCTTGACAAATTCGACAGCACTAGTCCAAGGGGCGAAATGGGAGGCTCATAAATTTACACGAATTTTACGAGTCTCTAACAATAGGTCATCACCTGATGCTGTCCTCAGAGTGAGTCCTCGTCCGTTCTGTAAACAAAGCAGACGAGCATCACATTCTAAAATAAAAGGATATAATTTTATCATATTATACATAATTAAGGATTTCCTAAGATTTAGATTAGCTTTACAAACAAATTCCAATTATTCATGAGAAAATGATGAAATTAATGACAAAATAAATGATTGTTATAATATAGTCTCTCAATGAATATATTTATGTAGGTAGATGCACAATATTACTTATGGTATTACAATAAAACACACACAAGGTATAACTAATGAAACTGTGTGTGATAGACAGATCACCACACACGTCATTATCACCTCATGCAGCGTAATTTTATCTATCACTTTCATAAAAATTTACGTTGCTTGCTGTTATTTATAATGTAAAGGGTGTTTTTTTAACAGTGCAGGGAGTGTTTATACAGTGTAAACGTAAAAATATATTAAAATATCTATGTACATGTAGGCGGATCCTACTTCGCGGATTTCCTGGTTCGCGCCGGGTCCCGGAACCGAACTACCGCGATAAGTGAGGCAACACTGTATATATATATATATATATATATATATATATATATATATATATATATATATATATATATATATATATATATATATATATATATATATACATATATACATATATATATATATATATATATATATATATATATATATATATATATATATATATATATATATATATATATATATATATATATATATATATATATATATATATATATATATATATATATATATATATATATATATATATATATATATATATATATATATATATATATATATATATATATATATATATATATATATATATATATATATATATATATATATATATATATATATATATATATATATATACAGTGATCCCCCGCTGGATCGCGTTTTCACTGTACCACTTTTTTCGGCAAATTATTATTTTATTTTTTGGGTTTATGCAAAAATATTAAAAAAATAAAAATTCCCAGTATTTTCATTTTTTTTATTGAAAAAACATATTTCATTATCAAATTGATAAAAAAAATTTATTTCCCAGCCTACGAATAATAAAAAAGTAAAAAAATAGTAAAAAACATAAATTTAGATATACGTACGTACAGTATAACTCACAGTATTGCATCATGCGAAATAGTGTCCGATAGTGTACAATGTACTGGGGTCGCAGCTACGTGAGCTAGCATATATATTTATATTTCCAGTAGGTTCATGATTTTACTGATAAAAAAATTTATTTCTTAGCCTAAGAATAATAAAATAGTAAAAAGCATAAATACTAACAGTATTGCAACATGTAAAATACGATACCGCTATCATCGTTTCGGACAAAGGCTCGTTCAGTCTAACTCACGTGTGCGCCATTCACGTTGTGCTTATTAATACGTTTTGCTTGTGATTTTTTTACTCGCATATTTTAACCTTTGCAATGCCTCCCAAGCATCCTTCATCTTCTAAGGCTTCTTGTAGTAAGCCTAAGCGGCAAAGGAAAATGTTAACCATAACAGATTAGGTAAGTTTGCCTATCACGTACATATAAATTTATGTTGCATGGTCTTATTTATAAAGTAAAGGGTGGTTTTTTAACAGTGCAGGGAGGGCTTATACAGTAAACGTAAAAATAATTGTAAAATACCTATGTATATGAGTATGTCATATAAATTTACGCTTGCATGCTGTTATTTATGAAGTAAAGGGTGTTTTGTTAACAGTATAGGGAGGGTTTATACAGTTTATACGATGTAAGCGTAAAAATAAATTAAAATATCTATGTACATATATGCTGATCATACTCCGCGATTTCCCTGTCTCGCGCTGGGTCTCCGAACCGAACCCTCGCGATAATGGAAGGAACACTGTGTGTATATATATATATATATATATATATATATATATATATATATATATATATATATATATATATATATATATATGAATAATTTTTTCTTACCCCAACCGGGACTTGAACTTAGGACTTATAATTACTAAGTCAAGGTGCTACCAACTACACCACAGAAGGTTAAAAGGAATCCAGCCTTATAGCTTATATCTGCTTTACTTAGGAGTGAAAGCATTCTATCTGAATGCCACTATGTTCATATTACAGATTCCCCAACCTCACTCGTGGCTTCATTTTTGCATTTATTTCAACTCCCAATCTCATTCGGGACCAAGAATAACCAAATAAGCACATTACATATGTGAAAACAGGAATAATTTTTTCTTACCCCGACTGGGACTCGAACCTAAGACTTATAATTTACTAAGTCAAGGTGCTACCCACTACACCACAGAAGGTTAAAAGGAATCCAACCTTATAGCTTATATGTGCTATACTTAGGAATGAACGCATTCTATCTGAATGCCACTATGTTCTTATTACAGATTCCCCAATCTCATTCGTGGCTTCATTTTCGCATTTAATTCAACTTTTAAGCTCATTCGGGACCAAGAATAACCAAATAAGCACATTTCAAATGTGAAAACATCAATAATATTTTACCCCAACCGGGACTAGAAAATAGGACTTATAATTACTAAGTCAAGGCACTACCAACTACACCACAGGCATTTAAAAGGAATCAGACCTTATAGCTTATATCTGCTATACTTAGGAATGAACGCATTCTATCTGAATGCCACTATGTTCATATTACAGATACCCCAACCTCACTCGTGGCTTCATATTCGCAGTTAATTCATCTCCCAATCTCATTCGGGACCAAGAATAACCAAATAAGCACATTACATATGTGAAAACATGAATCATTGTTTTTTACCCCGACCGGGACTTGAACCTAGGACTTATAATTACAGTACTAAGTCAAGGCGCTACCAACTACGCCACAGAATGTTAAAAGGAATCCAACCTTATAGCTTATATGTGCTATACTTAAGAATGAACGCATTTTATCTGAATGCCACTATGTTCATATTACAGATTCCCCAGCCTAACTCGTGGCTTCATTTTCGCATTTAATTCAACTCCCAATCTCATTCGGGACCAAGAATAACCAAATAAACACATTACATATGTGGAAACATGAATCATTTTTTACCCCGACCGGGACTTGATCCTAGGACATATAATTACTAAGTATAGCAGATATAATCTATAAGGTTGGATTCCTTTTAACCTTCTTTGGTGTAGTTGGTAGCACCTTGACTTAATAATTATAAGTACTAGGTTCAAGTCGGGGTAAAAAATGATTCATGTTTTTACATATGTAATGTGCTTATTTGGTTATATATATATATATATATATATATATATATATATATATATATATATATATATATATATATATATATATATATATATATATATATATATATATATATATATATATATATATATATATATATATATATATATATATATATATATATATATATATATATATATATATATATATATATATATATATATATATAGTGATCCCCCGCAGGATCGCGTTTTCACTGTACCACTTTTTTTTTTTTTTGGCAAATTATTATTTTATTTTTTGGGTATATGCAAAAATATTTAAATATTTAAAAAATAAAAATTCTCAGTATTTTCATTTTTTTTTCTTGAAAAAAAAAATAACATTTCATTATCTAATTGATAAAGAAAATTTATTTCCCAGCCTATGAATAATAAAACAGTAAAAAATAGTAAAAAACATAAATTTAGATACTGTATACGTACGCACAGTATAACTCACAGTATTGCATCATGCGTACGTGAGCTAGCATATATATTTATATTTCCAGTATTTTCATGATTTTATTGATAAAAAAACGTATTTCTTACCCTAAGAATAATAAAAGAGTAAACAATAGTAAAAAACATAAATACTAACAGTATAGCAACATGTAAAATACGATACCGCTATCACCGTTTTGGACAAAGGCTCGTTCAGTCTAACTCACGTGTGCGCCGTTCACGTTGTGCTTATTAAACGTTTTGCTTGTGTCCGATAGCGTACAATGTATTGGGGTCCCAGCTACGTGAGCTAGCATATATATTGATATTTCCAGTAGTTTCATGATTTTATTGATAAAAAAGGTATTTCTTAGCCTAAGAATAATAAAACAGTAAAAAATAGTAAAAATCATAAATACTAACAGTATTGCATCATGTAAAATACGATACCGCTATCAGCGTTTCGGACAGAGGCTTCCACCATCTTCCATTGTCTCGCCTCACTCGTGTGCGCCGTTCACGATGTGCTTATTAATACGTTTTGCGTGTGATTTTTTTACATATCAGGTCAAAATCTTCCTGGCTTCTTAAGATGCTTTCATATGAATTTTTCCTGATTTTTTTACCATGCCTGTAAGGAAATTGTTCACACTTTGCAACCATTTCTTGACAAAGTTATGAAAAAGATGGGCTAGGAAATGGGAATACATTCTGAAAATGCTCCTGGAAATTCAGTGTCATGTAAGCTCTTGCTGTACCATCTTCAATAATCAGTTGAACATTAATGGTCAACTTTCCTCCATCTCGTGAAGAACAGCCGACGTATGTACAATTTCCGCCAGACATGTTCGATTGAAACGCTAAACACACAGTCTTGAATTTGGCATACTGGACATTATATACTTTAGCATGAACTTTAAACTGCTCCCTGCTAGCCAAGGAATTCTTAAGACTTCTGTAAGCTGGTTCAGAGTCCAATGATAAGTCTTCATGCTTAGGCAGAGAGAGAACTGTAAAATGAATCCAAATGGTTGTCTTCAAATATACATTCTTCTTTTCTTTAGATGACTTATGCACCAAGGATAATACGGCTATTTTCATACCTGGCAAAAGCCCTAGGGGATATAACTGTAAAGAGGACTTTGAATACACACTTACATCAAACCAAACGGCACAGCTATTACACTCTTGATTCACTAAGCAGAATTCTTATTTTTTTTTACCTGGATAATCAGCATTGAGCTTGTTACTGACCTTTTCTGACAAATAATAATCAGCGTTGTATTTCAAGTTAGGAGGAGATTTGTTTTGGCAGGCATTTGTCTTTCTTGTAGTTGGTATTAAGAAATACAATCTAAGCAGTTACTCAAGAAGTATGAGCAGTACAATTTCATTCTTGGCTAATGGTGTATGGTTGTATATCGTTTTGATGTAGTCATTAAAGAGATATCTTTCAGTGACAGTGCAATTATTATATTTATTTGATTAAGTACATGACTCCTCTTCAATACCTATTCTTTGATCATTTTTAAGGATATATTATACCTAAGTGACATGGAATATTGAATCACTTATTGATTCAGTAAAGTCTTCAATCGCAAGGATACTGCTTGATAAAGTGTGGCAATGCCCTTCGATTTTGAGGTAGTTTTTAACATTTAGGGTATATTTTACCATGTTTCCCTTATATGGTATCTATTAGTGCTTTGTTTAGTTTGTAAATGTGGTCATATCACAAAATTATTATAATAAATGTAGAACTCAGGTGAATATATTCTTTTAATACCAGGTATTGTAGTGTATGTTATGATTTTCTCTGTGTTGGTTCTTTTGTGAATAGACACAATATGAACTTTTAGATTTTTCTTTCTAAGTAAAGATTTTTACTCGTGCACAACAGTGGTGCTGGAATGTTGTTACTTCCTTTTCAATACTAGTTTATCAGTCCTTTCTGAAAGATTTTATTTTAGAACAAATTGTTATAGGTATATTTGACTATGCGTGACTTCATAGCTCTCTGACCAGCCATGGCTCGAATTTTTATTGGATTATTTTTTTCCTAATTTTCTAACAGACAGGCTCTATTAGTGCTCTTATTTTCTGTATTAATTTTTCACACCTCACCAAATTTTAACTGTATAATAAGAAACTCACATAGGATGTATTGTAGCAAAGCCACCTTTCACCGCTTAAGCTGTAATTCTCCCCAATAATCTTTGATGCCTTTCTGAAACAAGATAACTTTTAAGATACAGTATTCTATATCTTTTGTGTGATATATAAGTAACCAATGACCTTTATTTGTGCCGATTATGATGACTTTTTTTGGTAAGCATTTTTACATTGTTTAAACTCCGGTAATTATTTTCTCATTTTTGGGCTTATATTTTATTGTTTCCCATCTCAATCAGCATTTTATCTTATTTTCGTTGTTGTTGTCATTTCCTATGCTGCCTGGCTGAACAACCCTGCATGGGTTGGTTATGGAAGTCTGGCCTCTTTTGGTCCTTAATTTCCTCTGAGTTTCTTGGTGTCTCTTCTTAGCTGCTTGGCATCCTCTTTTGATTTGCAGCTCTGGAGGGTAGAATCACAACACAAACGCTGCCACTTTAGGTCCTTTCATATACACTATTGACAGTAGTTGTAGGATGTCTCGGCTTGTCAGAAATGTGACTTGTCATTTGTCTGCACCAATTTGACATAGGATACTCATCATATCACATCTGATACATAAAATTATATGTTTTACATATGTGTTATCGGTTTTGCGTTATGGACTCCCCTTTTCTACTAGGGGCTAGGACGGTGCCCTCTTTGCGAAAGACTTTGGTTTTGGCAAGTGTGACCATTACCCTAAGTGAATGCCCTTTCTAACCTCAGGTTTTAGCGGGCTGTGAACCCTCGACCTGACGAATCAAAGTCGCGAGCTCACCTTTCAACTGTGGTGGGCACTTGTGTGTTGCATATGTAGCTACTCTAAATAGGTTTCCAGCTAGTTATTAAAGTTCATACTTTTTAGTTCCATACATGCAATACTTATTTTGAATATGCTGTAGTTTGGCAACTTCTCCGTGCCATGCTTCTTCCTTTAATAGCAAAATCATGTATTCCTCAGATAATATATAAAGAGGATTGTATATTCCTGATAAAAATTGTTGTTACTTCTTTCTTAAGTTTTGATGCCAGCCAATGCAAGGCTACTCTTGTCACTGCATTGGAGAAATTCCTAGGCATTATTGACATACCAGAAATTTAGTCCTTGTTGGCCTTTGCCATCAGTAATAGACAAAGATATAAAGCTGTTATTCATATTTTACTATTTGGTCGTTTTTTGTGTTATTTTTTGTCTCCTCTGTCTTTAGTACATATATAGACACACAGCTCTCATTCATGTTTTTGAATAATTTGAACCTTTCCTGTCATTTCTCTGCCTCTATTGAACATACTAGACTAGCAGCTTCAGTTCGTTTTTTCATCATATTGGAAGAAAGAGAGTACAGTATATAGAAGTTTCTAAAGAGATTATTTTTTTAATTATTTGAATCTTTCCTATCCATTCTCTGCCTGTATTGAACATAAAAGACTCGCAGCTTCAATTTATTTTTATCATTTATTTTTTCCAGTCATTGTATCAGTGCTTTATGTATCTTTACTCTAATTTTATTGCAAGCAGGGACTTCCAGCCATTATGTGTGCAAAATCAGTCATCATGTTTTGTTATATTTATGTTTCTTGTCTCTGTGTCTAATGTTATACAGGCTTGCAGCTATCATCTGTGTTCTGGCAATCTTTCCAGTGTCGTCATTTTCTTTAATGTGTACTTTTTGTAAGTACATGTGCATATTATTGAAATACTAATATATGATAATTGTATCTGACTACCTATTAATTAATAGCATTTACTCTTCTGCAATACACAATATTCAATAATATCTTCATGCTAAGTTGGCCTAAAGACAACACTTGTTTCATGGCTGCATGATAAATCTGATTGCTTAGTTATGTATCATATTTAAGCTGTCCACTACTGATGTACTGTACGGTTAACTTATAGGTATCAATGAAATAGTTTCATCGACATACTTTGACATCTACACAAATACTCTATAGAACAAGCATGGGTAGCAATTTTATAGACCACATTTGCATGACCAAACTTCTATTCTTTTAGCAAAGACAGTTAAGGAACTCTTGCCTAAGTTACACAGGTAGGAAAAATATTTATTTGCTATGTGTGATGAGAACTTTATCCTCAAAAATATCCTTTATAATCATTTCGATGTTTTAATTGCCAAAGAGATTTGAGAAGGATATGTTGGAAATGAAAACTTTAAAATAATACCTCGAGTGTAGGTATCTTTTCTTTCTCAGAAAAGATTATTCTTCTACTCAAGTATATTTTATTATATTGTTGCATTTTTAATGATTGGTTTAGTTTATATTTATGTAATATTTATGTAGGTTTCGTCCCTCAACTGTTGTGTAGTGTTTGCTGAAGTCGCGTGGGATCTTCCTGCGTTTTTAAAAACTGGCCCATTGTATTAGGAAGTTGCTGTATTTATTGTTTCAAATACTCTATATAATTTGTATCCATGTTTCAGGGCATATATAACTGATTATACAAGGTAAATTAGTATTTTTGGGTTACTGCATATATTATTAAGCAGAGGGAAAACTGCATATTTTTTATTTCAGTAATAAAGATTTAAGGTATTATATTTGCAGCTCTTAATCTCATGATAAGGAAAGTTAAAAGTTAGCTTAAAAACAGGCTGTTCATATACTCCATTATCAAACAGCGTTTGTAGGTGTGAAGGCGACGTTAGTCCAACTTGGTAGCTTAAAGGTTTGGGGATATAGATCTGAGCTATCAGGATTGTTTTACCAACAAAGTACAACCCGTGGATTTTCAATTTTCCTAGCATATTGTAAAGCCTCGTAGTGAGAAGAGAGGAAAAACATGGGGATTGCTCGCCAGTACTGCCCTTTGGGGGATTGTTGAGCCATTTGTAAATTGACTCTGAAACAATGACTTTGGCCAGTGAAGGTTAAGTGTGAATAAAACAACGATTACTAGTTTTCAAAATGTTTCTATATTTATCATTAGAGATTTTAGTCTGCCTTGGCATAGGCTGGACATATATTTGCTGCTCCTGACTAAGACACATTTTAGTAGAGTTACTCATGCAACTATTTATACTTCCTGAATGGTAATTGATACAGACCATGCATAATAATGCTTGTTCAACTTGGATTTGCTATACTGTATTAAACTTTTTTTTTATCATATCCGATATATTGTAATGTATGTAAATAAATTAAATGAAAAAAAAAAATATACAAAAAGCCACGATGATGAGTCAAATTCGTCCTCTTGAGTAGGAAGTGGCATGATGCCCTCTAATGACTACCCCCATATTAGGAGAGGACATCACTGGCTGAGTGGATTGACTTTTGTTTGTTTTTATAGAGACCATATTATTACTAAAGAAATCATGATTGTTTGATATATAGCATTTTCTATCTCTTAGTAAAGATATCTTGTTCTATTACTCCATTTTCCCTCTAATTCAGTCTTTATAACTCTTTTCTCTCCTCTTTGGCAACTATTCATTATTTGTAGGTATTTCATGAATATCATGTTCATATGCAGTAGGTACTATGAGGTTCAGAAGACTGAAATCACATAGTTATGTTTGCACTCCTTTTGTTGCAAGTAAAATGAAATATATGACATGCTGTGGTACGCTGTGCTAAACCTAGTTTGTATATACAGTACTTCAGAATTAGTACAACAAAGTAAAAAAATTATCTATCGTGTAAAGTATTCTGCTCCTCTTATTACATGTGGATGTTGTTAGAAATTTCTTTAGTTGTTAAAGATATTGCCACTTATAACAGAACTGGAATCCCCTGAAGATATATCTTACAAAATGCAACTAATGACATGGGACATGGTATTGAGTGTGTTAGTAAAACATAAGCATGTATTACATTACTTAGAGGGAATGGAAGTGTTTTACCACCAGCCCCTTCGACCAATATTTACATCATCCATACAATTTACAAGAGCTTTTCTCCATGAAGATCCTTCTGTTTTGTGCATATCTAAGACTTGTAAAAAAAAATCATACTGTTATTAAAAACTTTTATTTACATCACTTTGAGTTATCTCTCTTAACAACTTGTCTAGCTTACATAGTCAATTATCACTTAATGTTGCTTATATTTGCTTTATAACTGATTTATGCCATTGTATACTTGGCTCTAAAGATTTGAGTGATATTTCAGTACTTAGTACTTTACTCAATAATAATTTTTGGGTGAAAGAAAGGACCATGCGCACTCTCCTTACTCTGTGCCAGGTTCGACTCCCTAGAGGGAGAGGATACAGCAGCAGTCACTCCCTTGCTGTTCCCCATCTCATGCCTACTCAGGAGGCATGACCACAGAACAAAAATAATTTTGTAATAAAGATGATAAATAAAACATAAAAGTAAAATATTTTTTATTTTTAACAAAATGAGTGTCCGGTTCAAATACAAGTCTTCCCCAAATAAATATGTAGTCTACACCCTTCATATCTCCTGTCTTTTACAAGTTGGAGCCTTATATATATACTCTATTACTCCCACTCTCTCTGAGAGGGATTAGAGTGTATGTATGTAAGGCTCTCCATTATATAAAAGACAAGAGCTATAAAGGGTGTAGAGACTATATATTTATCTGGGGTGCCAGGAACTATAGTCTCTAAACATATAAGCTTTTTTTTTCTTTTTTAGATAATGAAACTTTACATATATACTCTGTTCCCTCACAAACTGAAGAAAAGATATTTATGTAAAGCTCTAATATCTAAAAGATCCGAGCTTATAATGTGTAGATTGCTATATAGTAACCTGGGGTCTTATACCTACAGCTAAACTTCTGTAGTCATGCAAAAATCATCTCTGCTCAAGAACTGCACGTAATGTAGTGTATTCATTGGTGGAAAACTACAGATAACTTAAAAGACTTAACAGTGTCTTGAGCAAGACATAAGGAAAAAAAACTCGGAAGGGCAACTTCCTAAATTCCCATCACAATATTATGCTAAAAGGATGTTTGGTTCCTCTTTTTTTCATTAGCTTTTCTGTAGTTTTAATTCTTACAATATTTATTCTGAGTGGTCACCATGGGTCACATCACCTTCAGGAAAGATGCTAAAGGTCATATCTTTGATATGAGGATTCTCAAAATCCATCAGTAGCAGGTAGAGTGAAAGCTTAAATTCTGTCAATATTTATAGTGTTACAAATTCCTTAAAAATGTAGAATAAGACCCAAACAGACACTATTTGAAAAAGTCTGTTAAGGAGTTCTTTTTTCCACCTTTGTCATGATATGAACATGTTCATCCTTTCTTAGATACTGATACGTGATACCAACACCAAGTCATATTTTATGGGATTAAAACTGACACACAAAAAGGGAAAAAAGAAAACTACATCCTTTGTGTATAACGTCAAGAACTGACTTTTTTTACTGTCTGGAGATGTTTCTCTGATTACTGTGAATTATTCAAAGCACTATTCAAATAAGCTTATCAGATCTTATCTAGAATTATAAGAAAGAAGTAATTTTTTTTCCTCTCCTCTAGCTTTTATGTCAGATTTACTTCCTATTTTTGCCCTGAATGATCACAATGGTCGTAGGATCCTTAAAATGGATTAAAAAGGGGTTTAAAACTGACATAAACAGTAAGAGGAAAAAGTAAAAAGAAAAATTTCATATAACATCAAAAGGATCCTATATACATCTTAGGAAAACTGCCACCAATGTTTAAACATACAAAAATTTATGCAATGATGATTTCTGCAGCAACTAAAGAACTTACAACATTAAGACAAACAAATTAACAAGTTTTATTCTTACATGAAGAAATGTTTAAGTCACTGTTCTTTCTGAAACAGACATATATACTGCCAGATGGTCAAGTGACTTCAATTGTATAATTAATTATATGCTACCTGAGTGACATGAAATTATGGTACAAGAATGAAAAGGAGTGTTCAGCAGTCATGCCACAGTTGATAATAACAAAAGATTAATACATTCATAATAATATTATTGGTGTTCCAATAACTTAATAGCAACTGCAATTTGAGATCATAATCAACAAGTGCTTCATTATATCATATGAATTATCAGTTACATCATAAAATTTAGGAAAAAATAACTTGTATTATAGTTAAATAAAAGAAAACTACAGCAAATAACTAATAATAATACCATGATGATAATAATAATAATAATAATATGTCCAGTAATTACTCTATTGTCATAGTTGTATAAAACATTAACTGGAAACTGCAATAAGTGAAATAAGATATGAAATTAGTTTATAAAATACAAATTAGACATTAAAGTTTCCACTTTAAAAACCTTAAAAGAATTTAGTTTTTCAAAATTGAGAGTTTTGAAAAAAAAATTACAATTGATTTCGCAATATCTGAGCCTAAAAATTTCTTCTAAAAAAGCAATAATAATTATTCAACAGCTGAAATGTGCTAAAGCAAATAATAAAGATATGATTTCATGAGCTATAAATTAATGAACACTCCATTTCATATTGTAAATATCAATTGCAAATGAAATTAAATTAGATGCATACATAAAGAAAACAGAGATAAGCAAAACATAATAGTTGACACTCTCCAAAAGAGCTTTGTGGAGAGGTGTATACTGACTTACAACAAAGCTTGTATCCATGTCAAAAACTACTATGAATTAAGAAAAAACAAAATTAAGATCACTATTCTTGGAGTGTATATTTATGTTGTGCCTATCTGAATTTCATCAAAATCAAATAATAATACTAGTTTTGAATATGAATTATGCATACCTATTGCTTATCTTGTGCTTTTATGAAAGCACATATAATCATGATTCACAATTCCATAGGAATTCAATGACTTATCAGTCAGAAAATAATATATAAACGAAGATGATAATTGAAACTGACACATTTTAAACATCACACTAAAAATTAAACGTATAAATAAATACTCTACATAGCTTTGCAAAACTTTTCAAAGTGAGATCGGAATACAGTCTCTAGATCACTGGGTGATAACTCCCAGTCTTCCATCTGCTTCCTGTATGATGGTGTCACATATGCAGTACATAGAAATAAAAGTAATCCAATATTAAACTGTCTTGAGGAAATGAATATTAGAGGAAATACTAATACTGTAATGATAGTGTATTAGCACTAAGGATGACTGAATTATACAATATAAGGAGGGAGAATAAAAAGAAAAATACATTCATATACAATTGGTTACTTCTTACGACATCACGATCATTGCAATATAAATTGTGAATCAAACTGAAAATAGCATTTTACAATGCCCACACGAGGTGAATAACTACTACTAATGAGAGTATTAATGAACATGATAACATATCTTCCCTTTACAAATAAATCTATACCAAATGTAAACAAGTATTATAAACACAAAAATGTAAAGAATCAGAAAAGACCTTTAATACGTGAGAGAACCTTAATATCTTAAACAATAACATACTACTAAGAATTAATAGCTCTCTTCTCCAGAACAGTCTTCAACAATGAACTAACTTTTGCATTGGAATACGAGCTTTCGAAAGTCAACCTCATTATAAGGTTATGATGCATTCCTTGATGGAAACAAATCTCATGAAAAAAGACGAAAACCAGGAGCTTCCACTTCCAGAGGTCCAAACAGTTCTTTTTACAGAAAAAGGTCTTCAGCAAAGATTGTCCTGTACTTGCTATACCTTGGTGCTTTTCCAAGGTTTGATAAACTCTAACTGGTTGTGAAGAAATCTCTGGATATTTCCTATGTTAGTAAAGCAGTAGTGTGACACACCAAGTACAAAACAATCTTTGCTGAAGACACTTTAATGGAAAAGTGTCCTTAGCTCGTATTCCAAGACAAAAGGTACTTTACTGTTGACAACGTTGCTGGAGAAAAGAGCTAGAGCTATGAAATCTTTAGGAGAAGAATCTCTCTAAAGCTCTCTTCAACGGGGATAATAAAGGGTCCAGGAACCTTGTGTAATAAGTGCAGGCCTTTCTGGTGCTTCATCAACATATATACAGTACTGTGCATACAAAATATCAACTTATGAACATATTAAAATTCATTCTTTATGTTTTATGAAGTAGCTAAGAGTCTGTACCCTAAGTATTGTACAGTATTGAATATGTATGTACTGTACAGTATTGCATATGTATGCACTGAACAGAAAAATTTTCACCTTAACAACTTACGAACAAACTTTTGGAACCTAACTCATTTGTAAGTAGGGGAGGGTCTATACTTATAAACATATTTAACATATACAGTATAATAATATTTCAAGCTATTCTTTATATCAATGTGCATATTCTGAATAACTTTATAACTAAAAATATATTCGACTCACTCCAAGAAGTATCTGTCACCGATATGATTTTTGAACATTTCTACCAGCATACCCAGTGTTTGAATGCTACCATGCATAAATGGTTCAAGTTTTGATTAATGAAGTAACACAATAACCATAAAAATCTATTTTGTATTCGTTTTATATTTCACTAGTTTTCCCCATTTGGGGGTTGACACAGATGGACTGAAGCTGGGGAATAAGGCTGGATGCCCTTACTATTGCCCCGGCGTTGGCTCAAACATGTGTCCTTCACCTTCCAAGTAAAGCATTCTACCTCTATGCTACGGTGGTTCTCACCATAACAATACAAAGACAGATATTACACTGGAGAGAACCAGTCACCACATACACAAAGCAATGTCATAATTCACATAATTATTAGCACCATGATTCTTCTTCTTAAATTCAACAAAACAGAACATTTAAAATCTAAAATTCATCTAATAACTGCAGTATGTTACACTGAAGCACAAAGCTCAATTATTTTCCACTTGCTATGAAACCACTATGAAAAAAACAAATAAGTATACTTTCATCAACATCATATAGATATTTAAGGATATGGATTAAAGACGTTCACATGAACTGATTAATGTGGTACCTTTGCAGTTACCTAAATTGAACTCAAACTGAGAGAGAAGCTAATTTTTCTGGAACTAACATTAACCGTCTTCGTATATAGGAAATTTTCTATTGCCTTAAACTATAAGAAAATACTTCAAACAATACTATTAAGATTATTTCAGACTGCTTTGAGGCATAGTATGATCAGAGATACTATCCTCCAGCATACTTCTTGGTGAAGTGTTGATATGATATATGTGGTAAAATTCTCATAAATATTTTCTTACAATCTACAGAACAATTTTCCATCTAAAAATAAAAAAATGAAAAATACACAAGCCTGTACTGCACTTACCTCCAATTGGTTATGTCTCCTAAGATCCAGGATTAATGCATAGCAGTATTAGACAAGCACAAGGGATGTGTGTTTTCCTTGGTCACTTCCTGAAATATAAAGTAAGTTAGGTACCACACTGAGAAATACACTAAACTCCTTTAGCAAGCCATTCAGAGTATTGTAAAGCATATACATGTCGATATATTATATACATCTATATTATAAAACATATTCTATAGCATTAGTAATAATGATAATGGGCACTATGTCTTTTTATTTATAGTGCATTCTAAATGGCATCTAGTAAATAAAATCTGTAAAAATCATATTTGTTTATCTACTAATTATTTGATGAAGAAAATTTTACTAGGTTTTATTAAATAAAGAATGAGACAGTAAGCACGATACTAAAGGGGGCCTGAGTACAAAATCCATCTTATAATAGTGTTAAAATTCAGTCACTGATAGTAACAAATGGAAAGTCTATTAGAAGTTTTTATCTTCATCCCCCCTAAATATGTTCCATTAAAAAATGATACTCCAATTTTCTAAATATAGTCAGTCTTAAAAAAAATTACTAAAACCAAAGCTTTCTCTCTTTCTCTTATTGTGGCTTTATTTGTATTCCCTGTACATATAACTTCCTTTCTCTTTAATGTCATATCATGCTGAAGCCAGCTTCATCATACTTTGTACATCCTCACTTTTATTGTTCAATGAAATGGAATAAAATTCAGGGAAGTTGGGATTGGCAGCCCTTGTTTTCCCATCCCTTTTCATTAACTCTTATGAAATGCCCAGAATATGGATGAGGAATTATTTCCCCCCAAAGCACAGGAGACAGACCTAGTCAAGTCTTATGATGATGAATAAGTCATACAAAACAACACAAAACCTAAACTGAATCACCTACTGCAACACACGTGGAATACTCAAGTCTTATGATGAATAAGTCATACAAAACAACACAAAACCTAAACTGAATCACCTAAACTGCAACACACGTGGAATACAAGAAATTCTTCTCTCTCAAAAACAAGTACACAATTACTCTGCGAAAGAAATAGAAGCCGTATTGAAGAGCACAATAAAACCAACTAATCCCGACATTTTTCTTAACATTTTTAATGTTTTTGAATGAATATAACCTTGAACACTCAAAAATTACTGGGATTTTTTTTTAGCTTAGGTTAGGTTTGCAAACTTTTTCCAAAAGATTTCAAGGTCAAAATCATTCAGAAAACACGCAAAACCATGGGAAAAATATAATTTGTACCTCCAAATTGAAGAGGTTGCAACTGTAAAATTTTGCTATGAAAATAAAACAGATTCATACATCGTTATTGGAACAACTACTGAACATGGCGCTCTATTCATACATGTAAATGAATAAATTTACGTATATTTTATTATCTATTACATAAAATATTGACCAAAAAATTTTAGAAATATGGGATTATATATATATATATATATATATATATATATATATATATATATATATATATATATATATATATATATATATATATATATATATATATATGAATAATTTTTACCCTGGCCGGGATCTGAACCTAGGTCACATAAGCACTATGCCAAGGCACTACCAACTACACCCCAGAAGGTATTGAAAGGGAAACACACCTTACAGCTTTTATCTGCTATACTAGGGATGAAGGCATTCTATCTGAATGCCATATTACAGTTTCCCCCAACCTCACTCGTGACTTCATTTTCGCATTTTATTTAACTCCCAATCTCATTCGGGACCAACAATAATCAAATAAGCACATTACCATATGTGAAAACATGAATAATATTTACCCCGACCGGGATTGCATTCTATTTCATATAATTACTATGCCAAGGCACTACCAACTATAACACAGAAGGTCTTAAAAGGGAAACACACCTTACAGCTTTTATCTGCTATACTAGGGATGAACGCATTCTGTCTGAATGCCCCTCTGTTCATATTACAGTTTCCCCAAACCTCACTCGAGGCTTTGTTTTCGCATTTAATTCAACTCCCAATCTCATTCAGGATCAACATTCTTCTTGTTGGATGTTCACCCTTGAGGGTGAGCGGACCTTCCACTTGTGGCCCGCAGGTGGGGTGAGATTTTCTTTGGAGTGTACGTGGTATTCGCTCTTGCTGGCGAATGGGTTTCCTGTTGGTGAGGAGGTGGGGAGAATTCTTGTTATTGGTGATGATCGGACTTTCCTAATTGGCCCGCAGGTGAGATTGTGCAAAACTGTAAAGATAACGGAGAGCATAAATATTCAGTTGTGAATTATTAGTTTACATCAAACAACTTAAACGAATTCCTGTTTTGGGGGAGAGAGAGAGTTATTGCATGGCTATCTTGGTGGAGGGTATTGTCTGATAATATTTGATAGACTGTTCATGTGGTTATTTGTTGCTAGTCTGATGATGGAGCTAGCAACCTGAAGGGCATTTGGGTCTTCGCTAGATGTTGCAGGGGCACCAGTTTTCCGTCGAATCTCTGAAAAAGAATCACATTCCAGGATGTAGTGGAGAAGTGGATGTGGTGAGGCTACCTGGCAAAAGGTGCATTCCTTGATGATATTCTCTACTATTTGCCAGGTGCACTTGTACCCGAGTCTCAGACGGTACACATTGACCTCAGTGCTTCGTCGAAGGCTCTTCGGCAGGGTGATACGCCAAAGATCAGTGGTGGCTTTGTACCACCAGGTGGAGGGGGAGCCAATGTCTGTGCACAGGTTGTGTTTAGTTATTAAGGTGTTAAGGAGTGACTTGGTGGCTTTATTTTTAATCTGTTGCATCCCAGGAGACAGAGATATCTGGATTTCTGCTCTGAGAGTGGCTTGTTTGGCGGCTTGATCGGCTTCCTCATTTCCCTTGATGCCGACGTGGCTGGGAATCCAGGCAAGAGTGATGGCTTTTCCAAGGCTGGTTGTCCTGTGGTAGTGGCTGAGGATGGTCGTGATGATGCGAATATTGTCTCTGAGGAGTGGCTTCTTGATGGCTTGTAAGGCGTCTTTAGAATCAGAGAGAATAAGGGCATGGTCAGCTTCTGGCTGGATGAAGAAGTCAAGGGCATTGGCTATGGCCACAAGCTCAGTCTGGAGCGATGAACAGGAGTTTGACAGTCTCCAGGATAGGACGTGGTTTCCAGTGATGAAGGCGGCGGCTGAGGCTCCAGTATCTTGGTTTACTGAACCGTCAGTGTAGTAGACTTGAGAGTTTGGCCTGCTCCAGCTCTGTATTTTGTCCTTATATATATTTTTAAGGACAAGCGGATTTACCAAGCTTTTGGGGTTGTCAGGGAGCTCGATCTTTATATCGAGTGGTTGGTCATTCCATGGGGGTGGGCATCTGTATTCAGGAAGCGGTGTGTCTTGTATCTTGGCTAGGATGCTCTCCCTGACTGGCAGTGCTTGCAGGCTAGCGCAGATCTTGGCTGCCCAGGTTCTAGGATGGTGGCTGGGCTGGCGATTGAGGGCTAGATGGAGATTTGTGCCAGCTAGGCATTTATGTTGGGCAGTGGTGGTTTTGGCCACAAGGAGGGTCAGTCTTTGCTGAGCTCTGAGTTTGAGTGGAATGAGTCCCGATTCCATCTGGAGGTTTTCTCTCTTGGTCCACATGGGGGCTCCTAGCATGGTACGTGTGGCGTTGTTTTGAATTACTTCTATCTTGTCCCACTGTCGGTCTGTTAGTAGCCAGAGTGTGGGACAAGCATAGTCAATGAGGCTGCGTATGGCTTGTACATAGAAGGCTCTGAGGACATTAAATGATGCACCATCGTAGAGGCCCGACATCCGACGAAGGACCGCTTGTCGCTGGCTGCACCTGTCGCGCAAGTGTTGAATTTCTGGTCCAAAGGTTAGTCCTTGGTCGATGATTACACCCAGGTATTGGTGTTTGGTAACCCAGTCCACAGGCTCATTACCTATGACCAGATTAGTGTCTGGTCTCCACTGGTGGATGGGAAGGGCCTTGGTTTTGCGGGCATTGATTCTTACTCCAAGGGAGATGGAGGCTCGGTGAATCTTGGTGAGGCAGCGCTGTGTCTTGTTAGAGTTTCTGTGTCCTATTGTGACAAGGGCAAAGTCGACCGCATAGTTGAAGAGTTTGGCTCCATGCGGTAGTGCGATGTGCATGAGTTTTTCCATGAGACAATTAAATAGGAAGGGGCTAAGGATTCCACCTTGGGGGGTCCCATTTTCGTGGTTTTTGTAGGTGGAGTAGTGCCCATCTACTTTGACTCGTGCACTACGATTTTGTAGACTCTGCTTGATCCACGAGAGAAGGTTACCTTTGATCTGCTTGGATACGTGAGCAGAGAGTATTGCCGGCACATTGGCTAGTTCAAAGGCCTTCTCTAGGTCTAGAAAAACGATGTAACCACGGCTGTTGTTGAGAAATGATAGCATGGAGGTTATGCATTCTGAGGTGTCTAAGCCAGGCTGGTAGCCAAACATGTTTTCTGGGAAGGGTGGGCATTTCCACCGGACTCTGTTAAGTACCATCTTTTCTGCCGTCTTGCTCAGGCAGCTTAGGAGGGAGATGGGGCGAGGGTTGTCAGGGTCCTGTGGTTTTGGGATGGGCTGAATGTCTGCTCTGTTCCATGAGGCTGGTCTGATTCTTCGTGTGTATGTCGAATTGATCAGAGAGAGTAGAGCAAGCTCCCCTTGGGGCCCCATTTTTTGGATCATTGTGTATGTTATTCTGTCGGCACCTGGGGCTGTGTTCTTCGAGCTTTTGCTTACTCTTAGTAGCTCAGTCAGGGAGAATGGAGCATCTGTTTCATCTTCAGTGTTGATGGCCTCTTCTATTTCTTCCCATCTTGCAGTGGTGAGGTCCTGAAGTGTTGCTCTGGTGGTGATGGGGAGCTGGTTAGAGCTTGCTCTATCCGTGAATTTGATGGCGAGTTCTTCTGCTGCCCTGCTAGGATCACTGTGGGGGGTGATTTTAGGAGGTTTTCCTTTAGATGCCCACAGAGGTGTGAGCATCTAGGTTGGAACACCATTCTAGCCATTTATTCCTCTTGATGTTGCGAGTCTCTTCATGGACATGTTCTTTGACTGCCTGGAGAGTGCGGTAGGAGTCTTCAGTGCGACGTTTCCTGTGCATTTTCCGAATGACGTTGAGCCGGTGGTTGAGTTCTTTAACTCTGTCACAGTAATACCATCTGTCCCGATGAGTGGTGTGTTGTGGTTTGCAGAGGGGTATGGAGGAGTTTGCTGCAGCTTGCAGGGCATTGACTAGCTCGGCCTCTGCTTGGTCGATGTCTTCAGATGGTACATAGGCTGAAAACCAATTGCTGAGGTGCTCCTGGAATCGGCCCCAGTCGGCCTTCTTGAAATTCCATCGAGGGGGAGGAGCAGGGATTTGGAAGATTTCAGGAATTGGCAGTGTGAGATGGATCCCATAGTGGTCGCTTGTGACCAGGGGATGAACTCTCCATGTGGCGTCCTGCTTTAGGGAATTGGAGACAAAGGTGAGGTCCAGTATTCCACCTCTGTCGTGTGTTGGCTCATGATCGTTGAGCAGGGAGACATCTTCTTGGTCATTCAGCAGGCTCATGATGTGTCTGCCTGCAGCACAGGGGCGCTCATACCTGAATCTTGGGTGGTGCGCGTTGAAGTCGCCTCCTATTACCAAGTCACGATGACTGGCTAGCCCGAAGAGGGTAGTCAGGTCTAAGCTACCTTGCCGTGGTCTGTAAATGTTGTACAGATCTATGCAGCTGCCTTGAAGTTGGATGTTAACAGCGAGGACGTCGACATCTTCGCCGCAGTAGACTGGTCGGGTTATTTCCTTTGCTAATAGGTTTTTCCTGATGAAGGTGGCGCTGCCTCTGTTCTCCCCTGGAGACCAGTGCTGGTAGAATCCATTGTATCCTGAGATTTTTGGAGGGTATTGCTCTGTGCACAGGCGTTTCTTGAACCATGAGCGTTCCAGTGTAGGATCCCGAGATTAGACATCTTGATGATTTGAGGAGGTTGAGGTGGTAGGAGTGGTGGGTTGTTGAGGCTGCTGGTGGGTTCTGGAGACGAGGGCGTTGGCGACAACGGAGTGGGCTACTTCGACGACTTGATTGTAGGCATCTTGGGTGGTGGCTCTGGTATCGAGGAGTCGGACGGCTGCCTGTACGGCTTGAATGAGAAGGTTGGTGAGCTCGTTTACTGTGAAGAGGGTTTGCTGTTTGGAAGAGGAGGCAGAGGAAGGTGTCTGGATAGGCTGTTTAGGTATGAGGGTATGGGAGTTTAGTCTAGGGTCCCGGGACCTAGTGTGGTGAGTGGGTGTGTGTGTGGTCTGAGTGTTCAGGGTGTTACGTGTGACTGCATTGTGTGTTTGGGTGTTGCGTGGGGTGGAGGTGTTGGTGTGAGTGTGAGTGTTGCGTGTGGGGTTGATGGGAGTGTGAGTGTTGTTTGGGGGGATGGTAGGAGTGTGAGTGTTGTGTGATGGGGTGGATGGAGTTGGTGTAGGGCTGGAAGCTGTAGGAGGTGTGATCTGTGTGTTAGGAGCTGGGTTGGTGTAGTGTGGTGGGTTTTGGTTGGGGAGGTTAGGTGTGAGTGGGGCAGGAGGGGGCATTTGCCAAGGATTGGAGGTGGGGGGAGGAGCTGGGGTGAAGTTGGGGGTGGTGTGATTGGTGACAGGGGCAGAAGGAGGGGTTCTTTGAGGAATCCTCTTCAGCCTTTCTGGGCAGCGGTTGTTCCATGCGTGATGGTTCCCTTTGCAGTTCGGGCACTTGGCAACAGTTGCTTCTTTTGCCTTGAATTTTGTAAGGCAGCGGTCGGTGGAGTGTTTCCCACTGCAGATTCCACATCTCTCTGGGAAATGGCAAGTATTCCTGTGGTGCCCAAATCTTTGGCACCGGAAACATCTTAGGGGTTCTGGGGTGTACTCTCTTATGTAGAACTTGCCCCAGATGCCGAGGTTTACTTGTGAAGGGGGTGGACCACAGATGTGGACCAGAACCTGCTTTGATGGAACGGTTTGGCCCTCTATTTTGGAGGAGCAACGTGAGGCAGTCGTAATGTACGTTTGCTTGGTCAGAAGGTCAACTGACCAAGCAACAGGGAAGCCAATGACTATGTATTTTCTTATTTTTAGTGCAGGGTTCATCTCTATCAAGTGTGGTGAGCCTAGGCTGCGGATCTTCTTTGCGGCTTCTGCTGAGGCTGGGTGGATAATGAAGTCACCCTGTACGTTAGGCTTTATTTTGCAGCCATGCTCGGTGAGTTGGTCTTCCAACTCTCTGATGAGGTCATATGCCTCTTTCATGGAAGGAGCCTCAACTTTGAACTTGGAAATGGGCTCTCTATCAGACTTTGGGGCTGGGGGGGGGAACTGGGGCAGCAGCACTCTCATGGCTACTGTTAGAGGCTGTCCTTGCCCTCTTCTTTCCCACAACCGTCCACCCCTCTTGAGGGGGGTCGAGTTCCATTCCCCCCTCTGGGGGGGAAGCAAGAGAAGCGGCTGAGGCCATGACTAGCAACTAGTCATGGATATCACAGATTTCACTATTTATATGTTATTTGCACTGTTTGTCAATTTGATTAATGCAGTATAGGGGCCTTATGGCTTGATCACTTCACTTAATTGCAACACTACAACACTTAATCACTTATACAGTCTTCTATCTTTCTTCCCAACTCTCGTGGGAGAAGGAAGTGAAAACAGAGATTTGCTCAGGACACAATAATGTGTGTTCAATTAAACAAAAAAACACAAGCACAAGAAAACAACAAAATAAGGCAATCTTTCTGTTTCTCTCTTTGGCTCTCGTGAGAGAGGAAGAAAAGAAAACAGATATACTTAGGTTATATATCCTTGTGAAGACTTCCCCCTCAGGTCAGGGATGGAGTGGAGGAGGTGAAGTTCACTTTGTTGGTAGGAAGAGGCTTCAACTACCTATCACAAAAGATATAAAAACAATTAGAAGCCTGAACACTTTCTATTTCCCTTCTCTTCCCAACTCTTATAAAAGAGAGAGAAGAGCAGGCAAAATTACTTAGAGTATATCACACACACAGTCACTTGTTTTCACTAAAACACAATAATGTGTGTTCAATTAGACAAAAGAACACAAAAGCACAAAAATTCAACAAAACAAGGCAATCTTTCTGTTTCTCTCTTTGGCTCTCGTGAGAGAGGAAGAAAAGAAAACAGATATACTTAGGTTATATTTCCTTGTGGGAGCTTCCACCTCAGACAGGGATGGAGTGGAGGAGGCGAAGAGGCTTCAATTACCTATCACAATAGATATAAAAACAAATTAGAAACCTGAACACTTTCTATCTTCCTTTTCTTCCCGACTCTTATAAAAGAGAGAGAAGGGCAGGACAAATTATTTTGGGTATATCACACACACAGTCACTTGTTTTCACTAAAACAAAAATCGGGAACACAAAACAAAACAAAACAAAAGCAGTCTTTGCTTCTTTTTCTGGCTCTCGTGAGAGAGGAGGAAAAGAGGACAGAGATACTTATGCAGGTCCTATCACTACTGGAGCTGGAACCAGACTGAAGGATCAACAGTAATCAAATAAGCACATTACCATATGTAAAAACATAAATAATTTTTACCCAGACCGGAATCTGAACTTAGGTCACATATTACTATGCCAAGGTGCTACCAACTACACCACAGAAGGTTTTAAAAGGGAAACTCACCTTATAGCCTTTATCTGCTATACTAAGGATGAATGCATTCTATGTGAATGCCACTCTGTTCATATTACAGTTCCCCCAACCTCACTCATGGCTTCGTTTTCACATTTAATTCATCTCCCAATCTGATTCGGGACCAATAATACTCAAATAAGCAAATTACCATATGTGAAAACATAAATCAATTTTACCCCGACTGGGACTCCAACCTAGGATACTACTGTGCTATCGTGGTACTTGACCAATGACATTATAAGCATCTATACATGACTGATGGTTTCACTAAATATAAGAGAATTCCTAGAAAAATATGCCTGTAAAGTGATAATGAACCAGACATTTCTATATATCTAATTCAGGCTTTTGCAAGCCACAGGCCACATATGAAGTGCTGTGTCTTTAGCCTATGTACTATACAGTACATAGGCTAAAGACACTTAACTAACACATTAAGCAAACTATACAGTATCAATGAATATTAATACAGTAATAATAATGAAATAATACTGTACAATATAGTAATACATACATTAATATGTGAGTAGATAATGGGCAGGTTTTTGTTAGCAACTCGGTAGTTCGTAAGTAGGGGAGCTTCTGTAAATACAATGGATGAAATCCCCTGGTAAAAGGATTGTCAAAGCATACACATTCACCTGAAGCTAATATAGCATGCTCACTCCTCTTAGCTCTTTGGGGATTAAGAGTTGCCATTATTTCTACCCACCATCCTACCAAGGTCATCTACTTGTCAAGAGGGCATGAATCTTATGCTGTGAGGCAAAAAATATTAAAATACTTCAATGAAATAAACAAAACTTACTTTAACCATAACTTATTATTCGAGTAATAGTATGTACATTGGCAGAGAGATAAGCAGCATGGGATATTATGGATTATGCTGCATGAGTAATCGTGGCCAGCTCTATAAAATCAGATCAATCTTTTCTCTCTCTGCCCATCTGCTCAGCCAGAGAAGTTTTGTCTATGATTGTTTTTGCAAGAAGAGCAGCCTAAATGAGTAAAACAGCATCATAAAACTTCACTCCAAAACTTCTAATCAAGACCATTATGACAACAGAAGATAGATTAAAAACAGTAATTTATTCAACTACAAAATTATTTACACCAAGCACTGGCAATTCCCACAATGGTGCTCAATTTCATAATGCATTGACTGTCTATTCCCTGGAGTTAATCAATAAAGTAGAGAGAGGGGGAAGTGTAAAATGGAATAAGAACTTCTTCCTCATCTTTAACTCATGCGAGTAGCAATCTAGCTGCCAATCAAGACAAAAAGAGCCATACTCAGCTACAATATATTTTCTATTTTTATATATTTTGAAATGAATTCATCAGCTGATACTGTGGGGGGGGGACAATGCTAAATATAGGAAGGCACAAAGGCTCCAATTATAAGCTACCCATTGTCACTCCTCTCAGAAGTTCATAGGGGAAGTGAAAAAGATAAAACTTGCCATTCCTTCCAACCCATACCTCTATATCACGTTTTATGCATCACCAGGTATATGAGGGGAGGCCTTTTTCTTCAACACCACAACACTTGTCCCCACAAGTTGCCTCCTACAACATGCATGGAATACGTGGATGGAATTCTTTCTCCTCCACAACTAGCATATTATCTTAGATGATAAACTCTGTAGATACATGCTCAGCCAAATGGATATTGAAACTATTATCATACACAAATGCTTTTTCTTAGAAGTTTTGTTAGAGCTGCAATAGAGGAATATAGCTCAATGTCCTTCCTAATGCCCCACTGCAGAACTGAATTCTTGAATGTCGGGCTCGTCACTTCACAACTTGCGCATTCTAACACCGAGTTACCTCGGTCTCCCCTGATGCACATATATTAAAAAAAAAGTAGAGGTTACTAAGAGTAACAAAATTAGTTTAGACGCTCCCATAATTACGAGCAGCCAAGCAACGAACATTTGCATATAACAAAAATCTAACCAGTATCTGCCCGTTTTAATGCATGTATTATTGTGCAGAGCTACATTATTATTACTGTTTTAAAATACAATAATACTGTATTCTTTATGCTTATGTAGTAATTTTCTTCAGCCTAAGCACTGTACAGTACCGAATACGCAGATACTGTACAGTACTCTTCTTACGTAAACACAACTTAAGAACAATTCTATTTGCGAACAGACTTTTGGAGCCTAAAGCGTTTGTAAGTAAAGGGAGTGTCTGTATTGTTGATGGCTCCTGTGAAATCATTATAGGAAAAAATAGGCTAATATTAAGAATGATCACCATGCAATACTGAGGGGACCAAAGCAGCAGAGTGGTTACAATTCTTGACTCGGGTATTGACAGACACACAATTGAGACCACCGTGGGGCATTAGGAACGGCAGCCGGCATGTTAACCTTCAAAGTGTGGAATAAGTGACATAAAACGTAAACACTCTTACCAAGCAGTATTGTAACTGATCCCGAGGAAAAGCTTCGATCAAGGCGAGACATAGGATGATTCACAGCACAGTAACCATAGGAAAGATATCTCCCTTTATAAACTTCTCTCAGTTATTCCGGCACTCTATTACATAAATCCTCATATCTAAAAAGAAAGGAATGATATAACCTTTTTTTACCATACTTGGGAGCAGGGTGTGGAGGATGAAGGTGCCAGGATGAGGAGTTTTATGGATATTGTGAGGTGGGACAAGAGGGTGTACAGTGTGATGGAGGAAAGTCCAGGGAATGAGGCAATATGGTGACAGTCAATTTGCTGTGGTGGCTCCTGACGGAAGAAGCTGAGAGATTTGACGATGGCGTCTTTATCGGTGCTTATAACGGCAAACAATGGGTTATTCAACTTTGCAAGTTTAATTAAGGGGTTATTCAACTTTACATGTTTGACTATAGGGTTATTCAACTGTAAATGGGGTTGTGGAGGTTATTTATCTTTACAAGATACCTTTCAACTTAGGTGGAATGATTGGGGTAGGGAAAAGACAGTTACCTATTGAATATTTCATCTCAACTCTACTGTAGATGTTTGTTAACGTTAACAACCATATTTAGCCGATAGTACAATCTATATTAGCAGACTCACAATATTCTGTCACACTTTTACGAGATACAAGGATTGATACTCTCTTTCTCTCTCTCTCAGAGATAAAGAAGAAGAAAAAGAAAAAGGACGAAAAGGAAGAAAAAGAACAATAGAAAAAGAATAAAAAGAAAAAGAAAAAGACACAAGAGAATGAAGAAAAACAAGGAGGAG
>JAXCGZ010023187.1:0-12500 GCA_037179515.1 Halocaridina rubra
CTCTCTCTCTCTCTCTCTCTCTCTCTCTCTCTCTCTCTCTCTCTCTCTCTCTCTCTCTCTCTCTCTCTCTCTTACTTAAACACACACGCACAAAGACACTCATATATATATATATATATATATATATATATATATATATATATATATATATATATATATATATATATATATATATATATATATATGTGTATATGTGTGTGTGTGTGTGTGTGTGTGTGTGTGTGTGTGTGTGTGTGTGTGGGGTGTGTGTGTGTGTGTGTGTGTGTGTGTGTGTATATATATATATATATATATATATATATATATATATATATATATATATATATATATATATATATATATATATATATATATATATATATATATATATTAATGCAGCTATCCCCCTTATTGGTAAAGTGGCTGAGTCAAAGCACACCCTAATTCAACGGGAAGACTTTATACCCCATCTTAAGGGATAAGGGTCACCACAATCTTCCCCCTTGCCACGCTGCGTGGGTCATCCACGGTATAAGTTGGGCAAAACAGGTCTGTAATTGATTTATCCTCATTGATTCATCTCTTGGAAACCTATCCCCATATTCACCCGTCCCAGTTTACAGAACTCATTAGGTGCAGGAAAATCTCTATGGTCCGCGTCATGTATTCTTTTCGTGAGGCATCGCTCCTACTTAAGGGGTTTCCAAGCAGCATATTCACCCGTCACAGTTTACAGAACTCATTAGGAGCGGGAAATTCTATATGGTCCGCGTCATGTATTCTTTTCGTGAGGCATCGCTTCTTCTTAAGGGGTTTCCAAGCAAATGTGTACATAATGAAAGTTCGTTATAAGGGTTAAAAAAATCATGATTTTATTTATTGAAATGTATGTATACATTGTTTAATTATTGTGCATATCCTTGTTTATGAAACAAATGCATGTTATGTTTGTGTGGACACGATTTCAATTGATAATAACCGGTCGTGTTCTGGACTTGTCGTCAGTGTTACTTAGAAAGTTTAATACAGATGTGAAACATGAGTTTCAAGGGAGCTGACGGATCCGGTTACACATGTACACACACACACATATGTATTTGTATATGTAGGTGAGGGTATGTATATATATATATATATATATATATATATATATATATATATATATATATATATATATATATATATATATGTATGTATGTATGTATGTATGTATGTGATTACCTAATTGTGTTTACGGGAAAGAGCCCAAAGCTCGTATCTTCCCGTCTCCTGATCGGTTCCATTTTAGACTTAGTCATACTTATCATACCTGTCCTTAAAACTATGGATTGAGATGGCATTAACTACCTCCTCGCTTAGCCAATTCCAATTATCAACTACTCTTACACTGAAAAAGTATTTCCTTACATCCTGCAAACAAGTTTTCTTACGAAGCTTCAAACTATGACCTCTAGTTCTAGAGCCAGCCATATCAAAATATCGATCCCTATCCACTCTATCATAACCATGAAGGAATTTAAAGACTGTAACCATATCCCCCCTCACTCTTCTAGCTTCCAGTGATGGTAAGTCTAATTCCCCCAGCCTCTCATCATAACTGAGATTGCGTATTTCTGGCACCAGTTTCGTGGCATGTCTTTGAACTTTTTAAGGCTTAGCTATGTGCTTTTTCAAGTGCGGATTCCAAAAGGGGGCTGCATATTCGAGTTTTGGCCTCACATAGGTTACATAAATATTTCTGAACATTTCCTTGTCCATGTGCCTGAAGGCTACCCTTACATTTGATAAGAATGCATATGCTGCCCTTACTATGCCATTTATATGTATTTCTGGAGACAAATCTGCCAGTATGTTTACTCCTAGATCTCTCTCATTTTCTGTCTCTTGAAGTTGTACTCCAGCCACCGAGTAGTCAAGCTTGGGCCTTCTTGCACTTGTACCCATTCTCATTACCTTACATTTTCAAGTATTGAATTTCATTAGCCACTTTTCTGACCACTCATGCAGATTATTTAGATCCTCCTGAAGTTCTCTACCATTGTTCTCGTGTTTTACTTTCTTCACAATCTTTGCATCATCTGCAAACATATTCATGAATGAATTTACAGACTCTGGTAGGTCATTTACATATACAAGGAACAAAAGTGACCCTAAAACTGAACCCTGTGGAACTCCACTACTAACTCTTCTCCATTCAGACACTGAGTTTCTTACTCTAACCCTCTGTTCCCTTCCTTCTAAGTAAGTTTTTATCCATTCCAAAACATTTCCACCTATTCTAGCCATTGATTGCAGCTTCCTAATAAGTCTCTCATGTGGAACAGTGTCAAACACTTTCTGGAAGTCTAGGAATATGCAATCTGCCCAGCCCTCTCTTTCCTGTAAGATTTGGCTTACCTCATCATAAAATTCTAATAAGTTTGTTACTGTTGATCTATCTTCTCTGAAGCCATGTTGCCTCACTGACAAAAAGTTGAAGGATTCCAAGTGAAGAGAGAGATGTTTCCTTAGTAGTTTCTCCATAACTTTGCAAACTATGCTGGTCAAGGAAACTGGTCTATAGTTCAGAGTCGTATCCCTCCTTCCCTTTTTGAAGATAGGTATCACATTTGCTTGTTTCCAGCATCTTGGAATCTCCCCCGACTCCAGTGACTCCTTAAATATGATACTTAGTGCCACTGATATTGTGTTTGCGCATTTTTAAGCACATGAGGGGATATGTCATCAGGACCTGTAGCTTTATGAACATCTAAATCCATCAGCGCTTTGCATACCTCTGTGGCTGTAAAGTTGATGTCCTATAATACCGGCCCTTGAGCTTCTATCACTGCAATCTGAGGGGGTGGGGTATTTTCTACTGTAAATACTGACTGAAACTCCTTGTTCAATTCTTTGCAAACCTCTTCATCCGTCTCAGTGATGCTTCCATCCGCTCTCTTTAGCCTTAAAACCTGTTCTTTTACCTTCAGTTTTCCTCTGATAAAGCTGTGGAAAAGCTTGGGATTTTCTTTAGCCTTCCTGGTGATGTCCCTCTCATAATCTTTCTCTGCCTCTCTCCTTTTACTTAGGTAGTCATTTCTTGCTCTTTTGTAGGTTTGCCAGGCATTTATGTTTTTTCTCCTCTTATACCTTTTCCAGCATTTGTATCTCCACTCCTTAGCTCTTTTACACCCATTATCGAACCATTTCTCTCTGGCATGAATTACACCTACTTTGGTGACAGGTATGCAGCAATCTACTATCTTCCCATATTTCTCACAAAAGATGTCATACATTTCTTGTACAGATTTGTTGTAAAATAAGGTTCTCCAGTCAATAACTGCAAAAAGCTCATTCATTTTGATGTAATCTCCTTTCGGATAGTTCCTCCTCATGTCCTCAGTGCCTCTACTCTCAGGAAGAATATCTTCAATGATATACTCCATCAACAACACACAGAAATACGCAATCTCAGTTATGATGAGATACTGAGGGAATTAGACTTACCATAACTGGAAGCTAGAAGAGTGAGGGGGGATATGGTGACAGTCTTTAAATTCCTTCATGGTTATGATAGAGTGGATAGGGATCGATATTTTGATATTGCTGGCTCTAGAACTAGAGGTCATAGTTTGAAGCTTCGTAAGAAAACTTCTTTGCAGGATGTAAGGAAATACTTTTTCAGTGTAAGAGTAGTTGATAATTGGAATTGGCTAAGCGAGGAGGTAGTTAATAATATCTCAATCCATAGTTTTAAGGACAGGTATGATAAGTATCACTAAGTCTAAAATGGAACTGATCAGGAGACGGGAAGATACGAGCTTTGGGCTCTTTCCCGTAAACACAATTAGGTAATCACAATTAGGTAATCACAGTGGTCACTCTTTCCAATTGGTGGTTCATACTCAATTTTTTCAATATCCAACACATTATCTGTGAACACTAGATCAAGTAGTGATGGCTCATCCACACTCCTGGCCCTTGTTGGTTCCATTACATGTTGGTGTAGGAAATTCCCTTGTACGCAATCTAGGAATCTTGCCCCGAATGAGTCCTCACCACTGTGTGGGTCAAGATTTATCCAATCTATCTCTTTATGATTAAAGTCTCCCATAATCAAAATCCTACATTTTTTTTTCCCGTGCCATGTTAACAACTGAGTTTATGACTTCAATAGTACCTATATGATTTTCCTCATAAACTTCAAGCCTATTTTGGTTCCTTGGTGGGTTGTATACAACAGTTATTATAATGCTCTCTGACCCAGTATTTATGCGAGCAACAAGAAATTCCTTGAACTCACTTTCTATAGCCAAGTTTATTTCTTCAACTTGAATCCTTTCACTTATGAGCAGTGCTATCCCTCCACCAGTCCTCTCAGATCTTTCAACCCTTAGTATTCTGAAGCCCTTAGGAAAAACTGTGACACTGTTTGTGTCCTCACTCAACTTAGTCTCTGTAATTGCTACTATATCTGCCTTACTGTTGTGAATCCTATCTTTTAATTCTACTGCCTTACCAGCTAATCCATCAGCATTTGTGTATAACAATCTTAATGAGGCCCCATCCCCTGATCTTCTGTCATTATCTTCTTTATCTCCCCTTTGTCTGAAAGAACTCTGTAACAAAAATTTTTCTTCTCTTCTTCATTTCTTTCATCATTTAACCTTCTTGCCTCTTGCAACAAGTTTTTGATCTTTCCCATCTCTTCCTGTGTTCTGTATCGTCTAATGAACACTTCTTTGAATTCTTGAAGGTGTTTTAGACTTTTTTCTCAACAATATTTCCCTACATGTTTCCCCTCTCTCAAAGGTTACTTTTGTTGGTCTCGGCTTTCCTTCCCTCGAATATTTACCTAGTTGGTGTATGTTTACAATATCCTCAGGACCACAAACTACTCCAAGCTTTCTTATCAGGTCTACAACCCTAGCCTTATTTTCTTCAAGTCTCCCCTGCCATGTTGGCTCCTGGGATTCGCTTATGCCTGAGATTACCACTGTCTTCTCCTTATCAAGTGCTTGTCTGATGAATGGGTTTGCCCTTTCCATCACAACGTCTTTCATTTTTTCGATTACTGTCTCTTTATAGTCAACTGTTTGTATGTTTTCCAGTGCCACCACCTTTACAGCCTCTTTTACTGCCACATTCCCCTTTAGTGCATCAGCAAAGGAAGTTTTCATATCATCATTTTCCATATTCAGCTCCTGGAACTCTTTTCTGAACTGTTCAGTGTTTTCCTTAATCTGGACATTCCAAGCAGCAATCTCGTCTCTCTCAGAAGAGAGCAGTGAACTAACATCTAATTCCTTTAGGTTGTCATTCAGCTGTTTGTTTTTATCTTCTTGTTTAGAAATTCTAGATTCTAGTTGACTCTTTTCCCCTTCCAGCTTCTTTATTCTGTTTTCTAGTTCCTTTCTCTCCTGCCCTTGTGCTTTATTTGCTTCCTCCAAAGATCATATTTGCTCTCTGAGTGTTTCATTCTCTTTCATTTCCCCATCCATATTCCGAATTTTATCATCAAGGCTTATAACCAATGCCACTAAATTCTTGATTTTCTGTTTAAGTCTCCTAATGGCTACCCCTCCTACCGACCCATGGATGGGAGAGGTTTGGGACAGAGATGGCATCATTTTTATGTTCTCCCTCTCACAGAATATAGAAAGAAGACGAGAAAGAGGAAAAAAAAAGAGAAAAACTTTTAATTAAGCTTCACACCGAATTTTTATATCTCCATATAAGTGCTATTTAGTAACTCAGTTTATCTCTTTTCTGGTAACACACATCTTAACTTAAAAACTTGACCATGGTAATTTAAGGATAAAAAGAAAAAGAAAAACAAAAGTCAAACCTGAAGGAAAATTCGAATTTGTGTTCGAGGTGGCACCCACCTGTTTCTGCTATATATTCTTCCTAACTGATAAACTCACTTGCTAACCAAGATATGTTATCACAGGATTAGACTTTACATTTAACTCAATATATATACAAAATAAAAAAAAAATAGTAAAAGAGAAAGCTAAAAGAAAAGCAAAAATATGAAGAAAATAAGACAGTTGTACTACTTGGCAACTTAACTCAGTACTGTTGACAGGTGGATAATTTTTTTTTATTATTCAATTATTTCGTGTATCAAACTAACTAACAAGTTAATATAAATGGGAAGGATACTGATTTTAACAATATATGGAACCACAGGATCAGGTAAACGGCTTAAGAGCTTTCCCCAGTTTACACAAAAAATTAGGTAATGTGATGTGATGGCTTCACCTCTGGCAACTCTTCTAAATTTCCTTCAAGGCAGAACTGGACGGCAGCTTCTCTCTCCCCTCACGAAAAATGTTCTCAATTTTTTTCCCTTTAATATTTTGGACAGTCTCGTCATACAACAAATATAAGTTTTGTACTCACAATACTCTGCAGGATTTCAGATTTATGGAAATTATGGTAAAGTTTTCCACTAAGCACTTAGTCACTCAAAAACACAAGTAGAAATTTAAGAGGTGCAGTTTCGTGTGTCACTGAACGTGTGTGTGTGATTACCTAATTGTGATTACCTAATTGTGTTTACGGGAAAGAGCCCAAAGCTCGTATCTTCCCGTCTCCTGATCGGTTCCATTTTATACTTAGTGACACTTATCATACCTGTCCTTAAAACTATGGATTGAGATAGCATTAACTACCTCCTCGCTTAGCCAATTCCAATTATCAACTACTCTTACACTGAAAAAGTATTTCCTTACATCCTGCAAACAAGTTTTCTTACGAAGCTTCAAACTATGACCTCTAGTTCTAGAGCCAGCCATATCAAAATATCGATCCCTATCCACTCTATCATAACCATGAAGGAATTTAAAGACTGTCACCATATCCCCCCTCACTCTTCTAGCTTCCAGTGATGGTAAGTCTAATTCCCTCAGCCTCTCATCATAACTGAGATTGCGTATTTCTGGCACCAGTTTCGTGGCATGTCTTTGAACTTTTTCAAGCTTAGCTATGTGCTTTTTCAAGTGCGGATTCCAAAAGGGGGCTGCATATTCGAGTTTTGGCCTCACATAGGTTACATAAATATTTCTGAACATTTCCTTGTCCATGTGCCTGAAGGCTACCCTTACATTTGATAAGAATGCATATGCTGCCCTTACTATGCCATTTATATGTATTTCTGGAGACAAATCTGCCAGTATGTTTACTCCTAGATCTCTCTCATTTTCTGTCTCTTGAAGTTGTACTCCAGCCACCGAGTAGTCAAGCTTGGGCCTTCTTGCACTTGTACCCATTCTCATTACCTTACATTTTGAAGTATTGAATTTCATTAGCCACTTTTCTGACCACTCATGCAGATTATTTAGATCCTCCTGAAGTTCTCTACCATTGTTCTCGTTTTTTACTTTCTTCACAATCTTTGCATCATCTGCAAACATATTAATGAATGAATTTACAGACTCTGGTAGGTCATTTACATATACAAGGAACAAAAGTGACCCTAAAACTGAACCCTATGGAACTCCACTACTAACTCTTCTCCATTCAGACACTGAGTGTCTTACTCTAACCCTCTGTTCCCTTCCTTCTAAGTAAGTTTTTATCAATTCCAAAACATTTCCACCTATTCTAGCCATTGATTGCAGCTTCCTAATAAGTCTCCCATGTGGAACAGTGTCAAACGCTTTCTGGAAGTCTAGGAATATGCAATCTGCCCAGCCCTCTCTTTCCTGTAAGATTTGGCTTACCTCATCATAAAATTCTAATAAGTTTGTTACTGTTGATCTACCTTCTCTGAAGAAATGTTGCCTCACAGACAAAAAGTTGAAGGATTTCAAGTGAAGAGAGATATGTTTCCTTAGTAGTTTCTCCATAACTTTGCAAACTATGCTGGTCAAGGAAACTGGTCTATAGTTCAGAGCCGTGTGTGTGTATGTATGTATGTATGTATGTATGTATGTATGTATGTATGTATGTATGTATGTATGTATGTATGTATGTATGTATGTATGTATGTATGTATGTATGTATGTATGTATTTCGTATGTGTATGTGTATGTACGTGAAGAGGCGGAATTAATGGGTTGGTTCATGACTATTTAAAGATGATCTGTAAAATTGGATTAGATTAGGTTAATTTAAGTTTAATTATATTTAGTTTATTGTAGTATTCTATGTCTTGTATAACCTGAAACATACACACACACACACACACACACACATATATATATAAACACGCACACGCACACGCACACACACACACACACACATACATTATAATAACTGTTGTATACAACCCACCAAGGAACCAAAATAGGCTTGAAGTTTATGAGGAAAGTCATATAGGTACTATTGAAGTCATAAACTCAGTTGTTAACATGGCACAGGAGAGGAAATGTAGGATTTCGATTATGGGAGACTTTAATCATAAAGAGATAGATTGGATAAATCTTGACCCACACAGTGGTGAGGACTCATTCGGGGCAAGATTCCCAGATTGCGTACAAGGGAATTTCCTACACCAACATGTAATGGAACCAACAAGGGCCAGGGGTGGGGATGAGCCATCACTACTTGATCTAGTGTTCACAGATAATGTGTTGGATATTGAAAAAATTGAGTATGAACCACCAATTGGAAAGAGTGACCACTGTGTGTTGTTGATGGAGTATATCATTGAAGATATTCTTCCTGAGAGTAGAGGCACTGAGGACATGAGGAGGAACTATCCGAAAGGAGATTACATCATAATGAATGAGCTTTTTGCAGTTTTTGACTGGAGAACCTTATTTTACAACAAATCTGTACAAGAAATGTATGACATCTTTTGTGAGAAATATGGGAAGATAGTAGATTGCTGCATACCTGTCACCAAAGTAGGTGTAATTCATGCCAGAGAGAAATGGTTCGATAATGGGTGTAAAAGAGCTAAGGAGTGGAGATACAAATGCTGGAAAAGGTATAAGAGGAGAAAAAACATAAATGCCTGGCAAACCTACAAAAGAGCAAGAAATGACTACCTAAGTAAAAGGAGAGAGGCAGAGAGAGACTATGAGAGGGGCATCACCAGGAAGGCTAAAGAAAATCCCAAGCTTTTCCACAGCTTTATCAGAGGAAAACTGAAGGTAAAAGAACAGGTTTTAAGGCTAAAGAGAGCGGATGGAAGCATCACTGAGACGGATGAAGAGATCTGCAAAGAATTGAACAAGGAGTTTCAGTCAGTATTTACAGTAGAAAATACCCCACCCCCTCAGATTGCAGTGATAGAAGCTCAAGGGCCGGTATTAGAGAACATCAACCTTACAGCCACAGAGGTATGCAAAGCGCTGATGGATTTATATGTTCATAAAGCTACAGGTCCTGATGACATATCCCCTCATGTGCTTAAAAAATGCGCAAACACAATATCAGTGGCACTAAGTATCATATTTAAGGAGTCACTGGAGTCGGGGGAGATTCCAAGATGCTGGAAACAAGCAAATGTGATACCTATCTTCAAAAAGGGAAGGAGGGATACGGCTCTGAACTATAGACCAGTTTCCTTGACCAGCATAGTTTGCAAAGTTATGAAGAAACTACTAAGGAAACATATCTCTCTTCACTTGGAATCCTTCAACTTTTTGTCAGTGAGGCAACATGGCTTCAGAGAAGGTAGATCAACAGTAACAAACTTATTAGAATTTTATGATGAGGTAAGCCAAATCTTACAGGAAAGAGGGGGCTGGGCAGATTGCATATTCCTAGACTTCCAGAAAGTGTTTGACACTGTTCCACATGGGAGACTTATTAGGAAGCTGCAATCAATGGCTAGAAGAGGTGGAAATGTTTTGGAATGGATAAAAACTTACTTAGAAGGAAGGGAACAGAGGGTTAGAGTAAGACACTCAGTGTCTGAATGGAGAAGAGTTAGTAGTGGAGTTCAACAGGGTTCAGTTTTAGGGTCACTTTTGTTCCTTGTATATGTAAATGACCTACCAGAGTCTGTAAATTCATTCATGAATATGTTTGCAGATGATGCAAAGATTGTGAAGAAAGTAAAAAACGAGAACAATGGTAAAGAACTTCAGGAGGATCTAAATAATCTGCATGAGTGGTCAGAAAAGTGGCTAATGAAATTCAATACTTCAAAATGTAAGGTAATGAGAATGGGTACAAGTGCAAGAAGGCCCAAGCTTGACTACTCGGTGGCTGGAGTACAACTTCAAGAGACAGAAAATGAGAGAAATCTAGGAGTAAACATACTGGCAGATTTGTCTCCAGAAATACATATAAATGGCATAGTAAGGGCAGCATATGCATTCTTATCAAATGTAAGGGTAGCCTTCAGGCACATGGACAAGGAAATGTTCAGAAATATTTATGTAACCTATGTGAGGTCAAAACTCGAATATGCAGCCCCCTTTTGGAATCCGCACTTGAAAAAGCACATAGCTAAGCTTGAAAAAGTTCAGAGACATGCCACGAAACTGGTGCCAGAAATACGCAATCTCAGTTATGATGAGAGGCTGAGGGAATTAGACTTACCATCACTCGAAGCTAGAAGAGTGAGGGGGGATATGGTTACAGTCTTTAAATTCCTTCATGGTTATGATAGAGTGGATAGGGATCGATATTTTGATATGGCTGGCTCTAGAACTAGAGGTCATAGTTTGAAGCTTCGTAAGAAAACTTCTTTGCAGGATGTAAGGAAATACTTTTTCAGTGTAAGAGTAGTTGATAATTGGAATTGGCTAAGCGAGGAGGTAGTTAATGCTATCTCAATCCATAGTTTTAAGGACAGGTACGATAAGTATCACTAAGTATAAAATGGAAGCGATCAGGAGACGGGAAGATACGAGCTTTGGGCTCTTTCCCGTAAACACAATTAGGTAATCACAATTAGGTAATCACATACATACATACATACATACATACATACATACATACATACATACATATATACATTAAAATATACATACATACATACATACATACATACATACATACATACATACATACATACATACATACATACATACATACATACATACACACGCATGTTTACATACACACATGCAAACACACCACTCTATCATAACCACGAAGGACTTTGTAGACAGTCACCATATCCCCCCTCAATCATCTAGCTTCGAGTGATGGAATTAGACTTACCATCACTCGAAGCTAGAAGATTGAGGGGGGATATGGTGACTGTCTTCATATTCCTTATATGGTTATGATAGAGTGGATAGGGATCGATATTTTGCTATGGCTGGCTCTAGAACTAGAGGTCATAGTTTAAAGCTTCGTAAGAATTCTTCTTTGCAGGATGTAAGGAAATACTTTTTCAATGTAAGAGTAGTTGATAATTGGAATTCGCTAAGCTAGGAGGTACTTAATGCTATCTCAATCCATAGTTTTAAGGACGGGTATGATAAGTATCACTAAGTACAAAATGGAACCGATTAGGAGACGGGAAGATACGAGCTTTGGGCTCTTTCCCGTAAACACAATTAGGTAATCACACACATAAGCCGTCTACATACACACATACATACATACAATCATGCATGCATACATACATACATACAAATATACATACGGACAAACAGACATACGCAAAACCAAAGGTGACATCCAGAAGGTCATGCGTCTGGGTAAACAGACGCGGTCAATTGCATTTCCGGTCCTTGCGCTGCGCGCCATAATTCCCGGTTATTTTATGCGAAAATTGGCGGGGATTTCAGACATAATTGTCGGCCATTGTATTCATGAATGAAAGTTTTGAAAAGCTTGCCATGCTTCTAGTCTTAAAAAAAAAAAATAAAAAAAAAAATAAAATATATATATATATATATATATATATATATATATATATATATATATATATATATATATATATATATATATATAAACAATTTGCACTCATAAAAATGGGAAACTACTACTACTACTATTACTACTCCTACTACTACTAAAATTATTATTATTATCATAATTATAATATTATTACTACTACTACTACTACTAATACAGCCACCAATAATAGTTATGAAAATAATAATAATAATAATAATAATAATAATAATAATAATAATAATAATAATAATAATATAACCAATAAGTAGATTTAATGCTCACTTAGCCAAAACCAATACCAGTCTCACTGATGCTTGTGAGAAAAACAGCGACCCCATAGGAAAATTGGAATAGCTTCTGAGACAAAAGAAAAGAAAGATAAAAAAAAAAGTATTCGACGTTCAATGGCTAACACAAAGATAGTTCCGGTTTTACGTCACGGACTCCCTTTTCTACTAAGAGCTAGGACAGTTGCCTTCTTGCGAAGGACTTGTTTTGGCAGATGTAATAGTTACCCTGAGTGCATGCCCTTGCTAACCTCAGACCGTGACGGGGTGCGAACCCTCGACCTGCCGACTCAGAGTCGCGGAAATGGCCAACACAAAGATAACAAAACAAAGAATAAAAAAGTTAGGATATTTCTGATGTTACTGGAAACAAAATAAAATTACAAGTAATGGATAAATATTGCACAAAGGTGTGAAATAATAATAAATAAAAAT
>JAXCGZ010023187.1:15000-58031 GCA_037179515.1 Halocaridina rubra
TTATCTGCCTTTGCAAGGGCTTTTATGGGGTAATATATGTCATTACAAGGTTCTGTATTAAGATTAATTATCTTTTAGGGCATTTTGGGGGGTAAAATAGCCTTACAAAGTTCTATATGAAGTTGTCTGAATTTAACAGATATTTTCTAATGCCTATAAAACTCTTCAAAGTTTTTTTTTTTTATTAAGTTATTCAACATTAAAAGGCAATTTATAGAGATTATCTATCTTCACATGCTTATTATTATTATTATTTTTTTTTTGAGAAGGTCATTCATCTTTACAAGGTATATTTATGCTACCTAACTTTCCAAAGTGCTTGAAAGTTTTTTTTTATCTTTATTAAGGTGTGTTCGGGGTCTTAAGTAATTTTAAAAGCTATTCTTTTTAGATTATTTAGTTTTAACAAGCTCTCTGCAAGGTTATTCGTCTTTGAAGTTATTTACTAAAGTTATACATCACTAGGAGGCATCTTTTTAATTGATTTAATTTACCAATGTGTTGTAAAGGTCATTTCATTGGCATTATCTAAGTTTACAAGATTTTTATGAGCTTATTCATCATTACAGAGTGTTTTATAGACTATTCATCTTTAAAGATTGTTATTACATGAAACTCTTCATCTTTACAAGGTAAATTCTAAGCCAATATAACTTTACTAGGTTTTATGTGTTACTCATCAGATAATAACTAAAATTATGAAGTTATTTCATCATTAACAAAGTGCTTTGTAATGCTTTTCATCTTTAAAAGATGCCATTTAACAAAGTGTTTTGTAATGCATTTCATCTGTGAAAGATGCCATTTTATGAATATATTCCTCTCTGCATGGTAATTTCTAAGTCCATGTAATTTTACAAGGTATTATAAGGTTTATCTCATCTGGTGTTATCGATATTTACAAAGTTTTTTTTATGAGGGTACTCATAATTACAAAGCAATTCTATATTTGATTCATCTTTGCAGTTTATGGATTTGTAAAGTTTTACGTCTTTACAAAATATATTCTTAGGCTATGTAGCATTATACGATAAAATCCCTCTTCCTCTCCTGGTGTTAATTCATTACAAGTTTTTCATATGGTTCATAATTGTCATGAAGTGCTTTGTAAGGGTATTCATCTTTGAAATTTGTTTTATTATGCTGTTATACATCTTTACAAGGTATTTCCAAGGTCTATTTCACTTTAAACGGTATTATAGGTAATCATCTCGTTTTATTTAACTTCAAAAGGTTTACATGAGGTTACTTATCATTACAAAGGTTATTCATCTTTAAAAGCTGTTTTGTAATAAAGTTATGCATCTTTACAGGGTATTTTCTAGGCCTATCTAACTATACAAGGTATTATGAGGGTAATTTCATCCTTACAAAGTTATTTAATAATGGCTTTATAAGGTTATGTAACTTCACAAGCTTTTTCCATCTTTAAAAGGTGGCTCAAGCTGTAGCGTCCGCGACTCTGAGGAGTCAGGTCGAGGGTTCGCGCCCCGTCACGGTATGAGGTTAGCAAGGGCATGCCCTCAGGATAAAGATTACATCTGCCAAAACAAACCCTTCGCAAGAAGGCGACCGTCCTAGCCCTTGGTAGAAAAGGGAGTCCGTGACGTAAAACCGGAACAATTAATTTTGTTTTTATATATATCCTAATATTGTCATTGTTACGGATCATCTGGAGGGAATTACAATAACTCAGTGGCACAACACGCGGGTTCGAGCCCACTGCGGGGTGTTAGGAAAGGCATTCATCCTTAATCCCCCAAGCACCAACATGTCTGTGTCCACCTCCATTCGAGTGGAGACTAATTGTGACATAAAATAATACTATCAATATTACAGATCATTCGAAGAACAGCACCACAAAGCTAGCAACTAGAGAAGCGATGCTTAATGGTAAATAGTTAAGGGGGGGGGTTGGGGGACGAAGCCCGCAATTAGAAAATTGCGTTGTGCCTAAAATACTACATAAGGTTATTTTAGTCTAGGTTTATTCACGTTCGTTAGTTTAGCAAAATTAGAGAAAGTGACTCTAACGATAGCTTGAGGTACATTTTTTTTCCAGCTGTTCCACTACTGAAAGATTAAAAAAATGCTGAAGTAAGCTATGCTGAAATTATTAATACGTTGTATATATATATATATATATATATATATATATATATATATATATATATATATATATATATATATATATATATATATATATATATATATATATATATATATATATATATATATATATATTTTTTTTTTTTTTTTTTTTTTTTTTTTACCTACCTTAATAAGCAGCATAACTCTTAAAAACTAGACAACGTTTGCGCGCGTGTGTGTGTGTGGTGTGTGTGTGTGTGTGTGTGTGTGTGTGTGTGTGTGTGTGTGTGTGTGTGTGTGTGTGTATTTACCTAATTGTGTTCACGGGAGAGAGTCACACTTTAGTAAATACCCGTTTCCTGGCCAGTTTTTTTTTTATGTAATCACTAACATATATTTATAGTAGTCACCGTCGCTCAAGCGGTAGCGTCCGCGAATCAGAGGCCTCAGGTCGAGGGTTCGCGCCCCGTCACGGTCTGAGGTTAGCAAGAGCATGCACTCAGGGTAACGATTACATCTGCCAAAACAAGTCCTTCGCAAGAAGGCAACCGTCCTAGCCCTTGGTAGAAAAGGGAGTCCGTGACGTAAACTAACATATATTTATTAAAACTATGCATCCATCCAGCGGTTACCGTGTGAGTGAACGCTTACTTTCCTCTAATTTTAGCTACTTGATTGTGCTTACGAAAAAGAGCCCCATTCTCGTAATTATCCGTCTCTGGGTCAGTTTTTATATCACTAAAACATATTTTCTATTAATACTATGAATGCATATAGCGTATACAGTGTGTGTGTGTGTGTGTGTGTGTGTGTGTGTGTGTGTGTGTGTGTGTGTGCGTAATTACCTAATTTTGCTTACAGGAAAGAGCCATATGCTCGTAACTCCCCGTTTCCTGGTCAGCTTCATATTTATACACAATGTATGTGCGTGTGAGCATGTGTGTGTGCATTATGTGAAAACGCAATGGTTAAGCAACAATTTTATGATAATGAAAATTCGTCTTAAACAATTTACCTTTTCTTAAGCAACAATTCATTGGATTTCCTACAACGGAAAGTATGAAAAGAGCGTTTTTGGCGGACGTGACAAAACACACGGACGTCTCTCTCTCTCTCTCTCTCTCTCTCTCTCTCTCTCTCTCTCTCTCTCTCTCTCTCTCTCTCTCTCTCTCTCTCTCTCTCTCTCTCTCTCTCTCTCTCTCTCTCTCTCTCTCTCTCTCTCTCTCTCTCTCCACAGACTTCCAAGATTTAATGATTTTGAATCTCCATTCATTCTTTGGCCAAAGCTTTTCTTCTTCTTCTTCTTCTTCTTCTTCTTCTTCTTCTTCTTCTTCTTCTTCTTCTTCTTCTCAGTAGATTTTTCCTATATTCATATGAGGTCGCTTTTCTCATTAGCTTCGTCGAGACCAGTCAATTAATTTAGCCAAGAGCCTAACGACAGAATGTCTTTTCTGACAGTAACTCATTCCAATAACCCTGGATTGGGACCAACACTTAGTTGAGCTGACTTACTCCCCCAACGGCTGTATAATGCTACCATTAGTCCCAGTTAAAATGGGGGTTGGACAGGTTGGCGCTATAAGGGGGATCGAATTCGCGAATGTCAGGCCCGTCACTGCCCAAATTATGCGCTTTACCACTTGGCTACCGCGGCCTCCAATTAAATAAAAGATTAGTGAGGTAAAAACAAGTTTTTCATAATATTTTGAATCTTGTTAATCATTTTTTCTTCTTTTTCTCTTTCTTTAATGTGTCATTTTTTGAAAGCTTGACAAACAAGTTAGGCTCCTGACGGAATTTTTTTTTATGTTTTATGAAAAGATAAAAGAATAGACTGCAGCTGCATAGATAGACGGATAGATATAGAAAGAGAAATACTAGCAGGAATTTTATATATATATATATATATATATATATATATATATATATATATATATATATATATATATATATATATATATATATATATATATATTATATATATATATAGAGAGAGAGAGAGAGAGAGAGAGAGAGAGAGAGAGAGAGAGAGAGAGAGAGAGAGAGAGGTTCAACAGTCGGATGATGATGATGACTGGTGTCCAAAGAGTCTAGTTAGAAATAGTGACAACACATAAACGTGTGAAAAGACCGAAAAAGACATGAAAAATATATTTTTCTGGCTATTTTTTGTTTTATAAACCTTAAAACATAGTTACAAATGTTTAAAAAAATCAATTTTTTCTACCATATAATTTCATTTATTTTATTTTATTTTTGTCAGCTTTATATATTGCATAGCTGTCTTCCATCATAGAAAGTCCCAAATAATTCCCACCAAAGGGGTTCGCAAAGCTTGGCTTCGCCAAAACCACTTGAGAAGAGAAAGGCGTTAGTAGTGATTTCTCGTATGATAACGTCTGGAGATATCAGCTAGCTGAGTGAGTACACCATTAGCTGTGTGAGATATATGGTAGAACAGTATTTTCATGAGTACTGAGAAAAGAGCACTTTTTGTATTACCAAAGTTTTAACTCATGAGTATAATGCTCCACTATTAACTCCACACATCTAATAGTTGTATCCTCTGAAAAAAATGCTTTTTCATCTTATTCTCTCTCTCTCTCTCTCTCTCTCTCTCTCTCTCTCTCTCTCTCTCTATATATCTCTCTCTCTCTCTCTCTCTCTCTCTCTCTCTCTCTCTCTCTCTCTCTCTCTCTATGTGTGTGTGTGTGTGTATATATATATATATATATATATATATATATATATATATATATATATATATATATATATATATATATATATAGGGGGGGGGGGGGGGGGGGCGGGGGGCGCGTCGTCGTCGTCGTATGAGTGATGTATATGTGGTTGTGTGCTGCTGCTGTGGTGTGTGTGTGTGTGTGTGTGTGTGTGCTGCTGCTGTGGTGTGTGTGTGTGTGTGTGTTGTGTAGTGTGTGTGTGTGCGTGTACACATTATTCTAAAGTGTCTATAGCTGTAGAAGCCTCATCTTGAATAGCAGTCCTCTACAGAACTTTTTTCTTTTTCTTTTATTAAGTTCTCATTTTGTTATTTTCCACGGAAAGGAGAAGCAAAATAACTTTGAAAACTTCCTAAAGTGAAATCCCAAGTGTCTCAAATCGAGTATTTCGTTTTTGCTTTCTTAATTCTTTAGTTTATAAAAATTATTCGTACCAGTGGTATTTGAAGCCTAGTAGTCATCGTGGCTCAAGCAGTAGCGTCCGCGACTTTGAGGCGTCAGGTCGAGGGTTCGCGCCCTGTCACGGTCTGAGGTTAGCAAGGACATGCACTCAGGGTAAGGATTACATCTACCAAAACAAGTCCTTCGCAAGAAGATAACCGTCCTAGCCCTTGGTAGAAAAAGGAGTACGTGACGTAAAACCGAAACAAACAAACAAGTGGAATTTGAAGCATAAAAAAACGAATTATTTTCAATATAAACCAAATATAAATTTAAACATTAATTTTAAACTAATACAATTGTTCCGGTTTTACGTCATGGACTCCCTATTCTACCAAGGGCTAGGACGGTTGCCTTCTTGCGAAGGACTTGTTTTGGCAGATGTAATCCTTACCCTGAGTGCATGCCCTTGCTAACCTCAGACCGTGACGGGGCGCGAACCCTCGACCTGACGCCTCAGAGTCGCGGACGCTACCGCTTGAGCCACGATAACTACACAATCCAAAGACATTAATGGACATAAATTCTCTCATTCAAATCACATACGCATAAATGAGTCTTTTTTTGTATGTGGAAGATAAAAAAAAAACATATAATTCTTCAATAAAATCTCAAGTAACCTGCTGACATAAATGCTTTTCTCAAACAATATCAACACAAATGAATCCATTGGAATTTGGAAAGCAAGCAAAGCTCCGACTCTTCCTGCAATGAATGCCTTTGATAGAAAAAAAAAAACTTCTTGGCATGATGTATATGTTTGATTCAGACAATTATTCTTTTGTGATTTTAACAGCTGATCAAACTGAAAGCAGTGGACAATATATGTTGACAGTGTCACCCTATCAGTGTCACAGAAGAGAGAGTTCAATCTTGCTTTACGACATCTTCTGTTCCGGTTTTACGTCACGGACTCCCTTTTTCAACCAAGGGCTAGGACGGTCGCCTTCTTGCGAAGGACTTATTTTGGCAGATGTAATCGTTACCCTGAGTGCATGCCTTTGCTAACCTCAGACCGTGAGGGGGCGCGAACCCTCGACCTGACGCCTCAAAGTCGCGGACGCTACCGCTTGAGTCACGGTGACTACCTTGCTTTACGACGTCTCTCTGATGTTAAAACAAGAAGAAGAGAGAGACAGGAGGTCATAGCATAAACATCAGAAATATTAGATGAATTAAGAGGCTGGAACTACACATATACACATGCCTTTTCCCCCTTGTAAGGGAGGTGGCCGAGCTAAGAAACACGCATTCACCACAATCCACACACACCTCAACCACTCCTCTCAGCTCCCTACGAATAGCCAAGAAACTACAATTTGGCATGTAAATGTTCAAGAATTCATCTGCATAATTCAAAGCATAATTCCTGAATATATTAATTATTTAAAATTTCCAAAATGTTTACATGTGTCGGCTAAAGCTACACAGTTGCATATAAAAAAAAATAGATTCCTTTACATTAGTCTATACATAATTCATGTTTATAAGATTAGGGCATTTCTAATATTTTTACTTGTGCCAAGAGTCTTCAATCGTTTAAGACTCCTTAACCTGAAGCCAATATCCATTTGTGATTAGAATGACACACTAAAGGCAAAATACTATTTAGTAGAAGTGTTACCTGGCATATTTTGGCCTCTAACCGGAAATAGTACCGTAAGGAAGTTACCACAGGTAAATAAAGAGTTTACCTGGTTTTGAACTAAGTACTAATTAACACATAAGTCCTCTATATGTCGGAGAGAAGCAGTGTTCAGCTATAGGAAATAGCTTAAAGCTTAAAATACCAAGACGTTCATGTAATTACCATGATGTTCAATAAATATAACAGCTAAAAATATACTCTACATACATGATATATGCCATTGAAATAAATTGTGATGAAAATAAACCACATGAAAAAAGACGAAAACCAAGAAATTTCACTTTCAGAAATTTCCAAATATCTTAAAATTTTCCTTGGACTTGGAACTCTTCAAAGACTAGGGAAAGGTATGATGATAGGAAGGGTAACTTTGGAATCTTTGTTTCATATTTGGGGATCATAGTAGAATCTAAATGTTACATGTAGTTACCGTGGCTCAAGCGGTAGCGTCCGCGACTCTGAGGCGTCAGGTCGAGGGTTCGCGCCCCGTCACGGTCTGAGGTTAGCAAGGGCATGCACTCTGATTAACGATTATATATGCCAAAACAAGTCCTCCGCAAGAAGGCAACCGTCCTAGCCCTTGGTAGAAAAGGGAGTCGTTGACGTAAAACCGGAACAACAACAACATGATATATGCCATTCCATTCTCTTACGATCTGTCTGCTTTCACCCATGTGCCTAATCTAAACATTCTCTTCATCCACTTCCCATCCCTCCTTTCCTCTCCGGCTTTTCCTCCTCCATTATTCTGTTCTCCATGCGAGAACATATCCACCTTAAGTAAGGTACTTTTCCTGCTCTAATAACTCTGTCCACTTTTCAGTTCTTTCCGCTGTACAACTACAATCTGCCTCTACCTGTCTGCCTGCCTACCTGCCTGTCTGTCTGTCTTTCTGTGTGTGTCTGCCTGCCTGTCTGGAATTTGTTGCTAAAACATACATTTAGCTTTCAAGAGCATAATTAAGATTTCTATTAACTGTTCCTTCACGGGAAGGTTTGGAGACTTTTTTTCATCGTTAACGGGGGTTTACACGGTCAAACGGTTCGTCGAACGCGGTTTGACAGACAAGTGTTTGAAGTGATGTTCGAACGTGTGAACGGGGTATTTGGTTGTCGAACACGTTCGACAAATGTGTTCGACCACCAAATACCCCGTTCTCACGTTCGAACATCACTTCAGACACTTGTCTGTCGAACCGCGTTCGACCAACCGTTTGACCGTGTAAACCGCCCTTTAGACGTACAAGAACTACTCTATAATTTGAGCGCATAAAAAGGCAGTCTTAAATGTTACACTTTTTTTTTTTTATTATCTGGGATGCAGCTGTATTATAAGCTAGAGTTGGGAATTAAATATACTTTTCAAATATACTTAATTGTAATTAGGGCTGAAGTAGCAATTTTTATTTGCATATATATTAGGGGAAAATAATTCACTTTAGGGTATTATTACCAGCATAATGTTTGGAAAGCTGAGAAGTGTGTGTGTGATTACCTAATTGTGATTACCTAATTGTGTTTACGGGAAAGAGCCCAAAGCTCGTATCTTCCCGTCTCCTCATCGGTTCCATTTTATACTTAGCGATACTTATCATACCTGTCCTTAAAACTATGGATTGAGATAGCATTAACCACCTCCTCGCTTAGCGAATTCCAATTATCAGCTACTCTTACACTGAAAAAGTATTTCCTTACATCCTGCAAAGAAGTTTTCTTACGAAGCTTCAAACTATGACCTCTAGTTCTAGAGCCAGCCATATCAAAATATCGATCCCTATCCACTCTATCATAACCATGAAGGAATTTAAAGACTGTCACCATATCCCCCCTCACTCTTCTAGCTTCGAGTGATGATAAGTCTAATTCCCTCAGTCTCTCATAATAACTGAGATTGCGTATTTCTGGCGCCAGTTTCGTGGCATGTCTTTGAACTTTTTCAAGCTTAGCTATGTGCTTTTTCAAGTGCGGATTCCAAAAGGGGGCTGCATATTCGAGTTTTGGCCTCACATAGGTTACATAAATATTTATGAACATTTCCTTGTCCATGCCTGAAGGCTACCCTTACATTTGATAAGAATGCATATGCTGCCCTTACTATGCCATTTATATGTATTTCTGGAGACAAATCTGCCAGTATGTTTACTCCTAGATCTCTCTCATTTTCTGTCTCTTGAAGTTGTGGTGTGTGTGTGTGTGTGTGTGTGTGTGTGTGTGTGTGTGTGTGTGTGTGTGTGTGTGTGTGTGTGTGTGTGTGTGTGTGTGTGATTACCTAATTGTGTTTACGGGAAAGAGCCCAAAGCTCGTATCTTCCCGTGCGTGCGTGCGTGCGTGCGTGCGTGTGTGTGTGTGTGTGTGTGTGTGTGTGTGTGTGTGTGTGTGTGTGTGTGGGAAAGCTGAAAAAATATTTGGATTATGTGTGTGTATGTGTTTGTGTGTGTATGTGTGTGTGTGTGTGCGTGTGTGTATATATGTGTGTGTGTGTGTTTATGTGTGTGTGTGTGCTTATGTGCGTGAAAAGCTGAAAAGAGCTTTGGATTGTGTGTGTGTGTGTGTGTGTGTGTGTGTGTGTGTGTGTGTGTGTGTGTGTGTGTGTGTGTGTGTGTGTGTGTGTGTGTGTGTGTGTGTGTGTTTAAGTATTTCCCCTTCCTGTCCCATAATATTTTAAAACATAATTATAACCCCCCCCCATACCATTTCGACCGTTGAAGGAAATTCCACTAAAATCAGTGTGGAATACCGTGAAAATCTGCAAACACTCTTCCTAGGCATATTTTACGTCATGGACTCCCTTTTCTACCAAGGGCTAGGACGGTTGCCTTCTTGCGAAGGGCTTGTTTTGGCAGATGTAATCGTTACCCTGAGTGCATGCCCTTGCTAACCTCAGACCGTGGCGGGGCTCGAACCCTCGACCTAACGCCTCAAAGTCGCGGACGCTACCGCTTGAGCCTATGTCTCCCAAAAGACAACATTTTATTCCTAGAAACACGAATATTCTTTCCATGAGTCTATTAGACGAATATGATATTTTATGTATATTAATTTTCCTTAAATATAACAGTTAGTATTTTGATACATTTACTTGTTTTCATTATAATAAATATGTATAATAATATATATATATATATATATATATATATATATATATATATATATATATATATATATATATATGTATATATATACAGAGAGAGAGAGAGAGAGAGAGAGAGAGAGAGAGAGAGAGAGAGAGAGAGAGAGAGAGAGAGAGAGAGCAGAGAGAGAGAGAGAGAGAGAGAGAGAGAGAGAGAGAGAAGAAAAATGCCTTTTTGTTTTCCCAGACAAGCAATGCTTGAAGCAAAGCAAATTTAACTTTCATCTGTTTCAACTGGAACAGTTTTTTTTTTTTTTTTTTTGCCACTGGATTTAATACTCAGAATCGGAGGAGCTAAATAAGTACACACATATATGCACACGCATACACATGTGCATGAAGCACACGCATACATATAAACATACATACACACATATTTACAAACAAAAAACATACATGCATAAAGATACACACAAATACACATACACATATGCACCTAGGAACTCATTCATATATAAACACACATACACGCACACATGCAGAGAAACACACATAAACCAAACACATACATACATACATACATACATACATACATACATACATACATACATACATACATACATACATACATACATACATACATACATACATACATACATACATACATACATACATACATACATACATACACAGAAAAGACAGACACATATATAATATATACATACAATCGCACATTCTAAAAGTATACATATACACACATACACACAAACACACGATGCACACCATTAAGAATGCACACACATATAATTAGACATTGGAGTAAGTACACAGTAACACAGACATGAACACATACACATACATACACACATGAAATAGTACTTTCATGATGTAAGAAAAAGTTAATGATAAGTATTCTCTAAGCGAGTAAGCATTTATTTAAAAAAAAAAAAAAATGGACAGGAGACGGGGAGTCACAAAAAATATAAATGCTCTTTCCTCTTAACACAAAAAGATAATTTCAGAAGCAATGCAAATTGAAATAATGCATAAAACAAATAATATAAAAGTTGTTGTTTTTAATGTTTTTTTTTTCTTTTTTGGTTTGAGATTTCAACATTTGCATATTCCATATATTCAGACTCTTTTAAAAAGTGGTTTATTACCATTCATCAATAAATGTCACGGATTTAGTATGTCTGACTTCCATATAATGAATAATATAAGCAATTGAAAACTCTATACATTCATATGGTTTCGAAACTCCCTTTGTAACTAAGAGCTAGGACGGTTGCCTTCTTGCGAAGGACTTGCTTTGGCAGATGTAATCGTTACCCTGAGTGTATGCCCTTACTAACCTCAGTTCGTGACGGGGCGCGAACCCTCGACCTGCCGCCTCAGAGTCGCGGACGCTACCATTTTGCCACGGAGGCTACAAAAATTTATACACTCATATGAATAAATCAAGTTCAGGGATATAATAGTTTCTTTATAGTCAACAACATAATAGAGTCATTTTATATTAACCAATTGAGCTCTCTAATTAGGTTATATATGCAAATTAAAAAGTTCCAAGAACCTAGTACAAGTAGAGACAGACTGACGAACATCAAACACAGTTCTAGATAATAATTTAAAAAAAAATTCTGTAAAAAAAATCGAAGAAGAACTGCAACCTGTATCCAAGATGGCCACTCGCAAAACATGTGGTAGTTTTTGTCGTCAGACCCGCTAGGCTGTCGGCTCACATTCCTTCAAGCAAATCGAGCTCAGTTTAGCGATACTCGAACAGCTGACCTGCCACAGAGCACGTATCAAAAATTAGACGATTAGGCGATGCCGTATGGGCGCTGACGTTTTGGCGCAACTTTTTTGGCGACATCCACATTGTAAAATTAGATAGATTAGGTTAGGTTTTCATAAAATAAAAATCTTCTTTGCGTCAAAACATCTGTCGCCAAATGTTTTGTAGCAAAAATGAGCTTAGCGCCCAAAAAGCTTCAGATAAAGACAAAAAGAAAGTTATCAGATTTCCTATGTGACTCCGCAAGGTGATTCTCTTTGCCAGAAACATTTCAGGAGGAGAAGAAACTATTAGCGCTCGTCTCTAGTTGAGTTTATCAAACTAGGAGAATTAGTGCATAAGATAGTATTAGATGTGTGGAGTCTACAGTGGAAAAGAACTTTCAGAAGCTAGGGTATCGATAAGTCTCACAGCTTTCAATAATCCCTCCTCCCAAAAAAATTAGATGGTACAAAAATAATCTTATATATAAGAGATATTACGACGCTAGCTTTAACACCGAGTATTCTTGGATATTCGTTACATGTCTTATTATCCCTTCACATCTGACAAGTCACAATACACTCCCCATCTCTATTTCTATTCATGTTTTGTTCGTGCCCAGGCTCGATGAGGATAGATTTTTTTTTCTTTTTTTGCCTTTCCTGGTGTCACAATCATTAAAAGAAATAAAAAATCTGGTTGATGAAATTTGTAATGTCTATGTTCTTGTTGTTCCGGTATTACGTAACGGACTCCCTTTTCTACTAAGGGCTAGGACGGTTGCCTTCTTGTGAAGGACTTGTTTTGGCAGATGTAATCGTTACCCTGAGTGCATGCCCTTGCTAACCTCAGATCATGACGGGGCGCGAATCCTCGACCTGACGCCTCAGAGTCGCGGACGCTACCGCTTGAGCCACGGTGATTACGAAATTTGTAACGTCTATATTCAGAAGAATTTTTTTTTATGAGTGTCATCTGGACGACAACAAAAATTGCCTTCATAGGACCCGGGCAACAAGAAAATATTTAAGAAAAAGAGAATGGGTGTGTTGTGTTCTGTCAGACGTGAAGAGATAGCAAGACCTATCTCTTCACGTCTGACAGACGTGAGAGGGAGGTAAGGATTCTTCCTCCGTGTTCCCCTGCGTGTCGTAAAAGCCGACTAAATGGGGCGGAGCGAGGGGACTGGGAATCCTCTCCTCTATCTATTTCCCTCGAAAAGTCAAAGTATTTTCTTTGACTCAGCCACCCCCCTTATAAGGAGGAATATGGCTTTGATATATAGATATAGATGTAAAAAAAAAATACGCCATAATATTTGGTGTAAATGTACGCATAGGAAAAGAACCGTGACTGAAGAAAGTCTTTACATCGAATTGACTTGGCCTGTCCTAATTAAGCCCAAAAGACCTTCAGTGATAGTATCACAATGGGCGGCTGGTGCCATGGAACAACATACTACTACTGGAAATAAAATTTATTATAATAAAAAATGTACATATACGTTTAACCTCAATAAAATATGGGAATAAGCCAGCATAACTCGGTGCCGGCTCCATGCCCGGATCAATGGAGCCGGTTGGTGTGAGGAAAGATTATTTTTTTTTTTTTTAAGAGATCAGTATCAGGCCTAAAAACTTTAAGCCTAAACCAGTTACTAGTCTCCAAGAGGCTAGTGAGATACAGCGACCCCATGTGAATGAGAACAGTTCAATTCCGGTTTTACGTCACGGACTCCCTTTTCTACCAAGGGATAGGACGGTTGCCTTCATACGAAGGACTTGTTTTGGCAGATGTAATCGCTACCCTGAGTGCATTCCCTTGCTAATCTCAGACCGTGACGGGGCGCGAATCCTCGACCTGATGCCTCAAAGTCGCGGACGCTACCGCTTGAGCCAAGGTGACTACGTGAATGAGATCACCTAAATATGACGATCTCTTCATTACAAATTCTCCAGTAAATCATGGCACATGTGAGTCAAATAATATCAGGCTAACGTCAGATAGTTTTTATTGGGACTGAATGCGCCTTAATCCATCACTGATACTCTGTTAACATTTCGTCAAAGGACTAGATTAGAAACTTTTGCGGTCACCGTGGCTCAAGCGGTAGCGTCCGCGACTCTGAGGCGTCAGGTCGAGGGTTCTCGCCCCGTCACGGTCTGAGGTTAGCAAGGGCATGCACTCAGGGTAGCGATTACATCTGCCAAAACAAGTCCTTCGCAAGAAGGCAACTGTCCTAGCCCTTGGTAGAAAAGGGAGTCCGTGACGTAAAACCAGAATAACAAGTTGCCATAGAAAGAGAGCGATTCGAGGTCAAGTGGCGATTTGAGGTCAAGTGGCGATTCGAGGTCAAGTCCTTGGGAATGGCAGAGCAAGCTATAAAAACTTGAGTCTAAGCAAAAGCTTGGCAAAAAAAAAAAAAAAAGGGCGGTGCATTTACAGCTTTCTTTTAACCTTGCTTAAGTTTTCCTTTACCTCGAGAGAGAAAAAAGGAATAATTCCTATAATTATAAAATCTTTATAAGCACTTCATGTTATGATTTTGCAATTGTAATAAAAACGCATTTATGAATGAAGGAAAACCTTGCTATTTACAGGTAGCATTTAGTGTGTGTGTGTGTGTGTGTGTGTGTGTGTGTGTGTGTGTGTGTGTGTGTGTGTGCATGTATGTATGTATGTATATGTATGCATACGTGTATATGTGTGCATATGTGCGTATATACTCATGATTGAACTAAAAATGAATAACATTTAGAGTGTGTGTTTGTGTGTGTGTGTATCCATGTATGTACGTATATGTATGTATACGTGTATATGTGTGCATATGTGTGTATATATGCATGATAGAACTAAAAATGAATAACATTTAGAGTTTGTGTGTGTGTGTGGTGTGTGTATGTGTGTGTGTGTGTGTATGTATGTATGCGTGTATATGTGAGTGCATATGTGCGTATAGACTCATGATTGAACTAACAATTAAGAATTAATGTGAATAAGCGCAGACTCTGCTTCCCCGTCTCCTAGCCATACGCAAACAAGCTTACACTTATGCGCATGTGCATGGCTCAGCCATGCAAAAGAAGCTTCAAGTTTAAAAACTCCATAAATGCTGATTTCAGTGAATAATGAATAATAATAACAATAAGAATTAACCAATTCGGGTCATATTTGGTATTCATTGGAATGGGGCGAACAGACACGTTGGAGCTGGGGGACTAAGGGTGGATGCCCTACCACTCCATGTTGGGATCGAACCCGCTTTAGTCACTTCCCAATTCGCACACTCTACCACTACGCTACTGCGGCACCCAAAAACAACATCCAGAATGATTATTATAATTATAACTTTAATGCTCCGGTTTTACGTCACGGACTCCTTTTTCAACCAAGGGCTAGGACGGTTGCCTTCTTGCACAGGACTTGTTTTGGCATATGTAATCGTTACCCTGAGTGCATGCCCTTGCTAACCTCAGACCGTGACGGAGCGCGAACCCTCGACCTGACGCCTTAGAGTCGCGGACGCTATAGTTTGAGCCACGGTGATTACACATAAATACTTTCATGTAAGGCATAAAGACACTTCAACTTGAGAGAGAGAGAGAGAGAGAGAGAGAGAGAGAGAGAGAGAGAGAGAGAGAGAGAGAGAGAGAGAGAGAGAGAGAGAGAGAGAGAGAGAGAGAGAGAGAGAGAGAGAGTCAAAGTCAAAGTCAAAAACTTTATTCCATCAAAAATGGCTATTACATGATAATTAATCTAATTACAAATTACAAATGTAAAATGTCAAAATGAAACAAATGAAATTTGCAAAGCACATAATCAAAATATTTACACATTAAAATAAGCATGCGTACACTTCGTCTACCCAATGGGAGGATAATAATGAGACTAAAATCACTTATTAAGTAGGTGATTTAAAAGATGAGATTTAAATGAGGGTAATGTTTGGCAGCTTCTTAACTTTGCGGGTAAAGAGTTCCAAAGTCTCGGGCCCATTACATTTAAGGCTCTTGCCCCAATATCAGTGGAAGTTCTGGGCACGTAAAAAGAATTCTGATATCTGGTGTTAACGTTATTGATACGCACTTGATTAACTGTTGGCAATGAGAAGAGCCATTCCGGTAATATTCCATGATTTATTTTAAAAACTAAAAGACAGATATTATATATGAACTTCATGTCCATCCTTAGCCAACCCAATCTCTCAAAGAGAGGAGTCACGTGATCATATTTATGCACCCCCCTATGGCAACTCTTGCAGCAAAATTCTGGAGCCTTTTCACTCGTAACATCTGGGTCTTAGTCGTGGAACCCCAAACACTCAGACAGTAGTTGAGAATACTTAAAATCAATGTTTGTACTACAATTACCCTACAATCAGGCTCGAATCTTTCATAGACTCTGTTCAAGTAAATAAGGGTCCCGTTCACTTTTTTATGTAGTTCATCGATATGAAAATTAAATGTCATGGTACTGTCCATAATAACTCCTAGATTTTTAACCTTATTAGATGGGAAGAGTGAAACATTGTTGAAATTTATACTGATGTTCTCAGGAATGCGGGACAGGTATTGATTTGATCCAAAAATAACGAATTTAGTTTTATTTTCGTTCAGTAAAAGACCATTACTGTTAAAATAACTTTTGGCACAGTTTAATATATCTTCAGCCCTTTTTAAGATTTCAGGAACTCTATCAATGTCACCAGTAAGCATAATCTGGGTGTCATCAGCATACATAACAAGTAGGCAATCTCTTATAAATTGAGGTAAATCATTAACATATATTAGGAAAAGCAGAGGGCCCAAAATTGAACCCTGAGGAACGCCAAAACTGATATCTAAAGAAGAAGAGAGAGTCGAGCCCATTCGAACTGATTGAATTCGATCTTTCAGATAATTTTCAAACCAAAATGAGTCAACATAAACTTTGGAAAGTTTTCTCATTAGAATTTGATGGTGTACACTGTCAAATGCTTTAGACAAATCTAACAATAATAAAAGTGATATTTCCTTATTTTCAATATTACTATAAATTTTATCAGTAATTTTAAGTAGGGCCGTCTCAGTCGAAAGTTTAGGCCGAAAACCGTGTTGCTCCTCACATAATAGACAATTTGATTCAAGGAAATTTATTAACTGGGTGGCAACTACCTTCTCAAGTATTTTAGACAGAATGCTGAGAAGAGGGATTGGCCTATAATTTTCAACATTATTAGTATCTCCACTCTTAAAAACGGGGATGAAATAGGGATGCTTCCAGAGGTTAGGATAAATGCCTGTAACAATGGATGTATTAACAATGACTAAAATGAAAAATACTGTAACTGGCAATGAGTCAATTAGGAAGCGAAGTTGTATCCCATCGGAACCACAAGAGTTTGTTGGTTTGAGGTTCTTTATGATAAGAATAAGTGTGACTAAATCGATTGGGTGCGGTTTAAAATTATTGATAATATTTCTTTCAGCTGGAGAATGGCAATTATGTGGTTGATTAATAATCAAGTCATTATTATCTTGGGACTTTTCATATGTGGACTTACCTATTTTAGCAAAATACTTATTAAAATCATTCACTCGCTTTTCCACATTATCACTGAGAAGGTCAGAATTTTCTAAGATTTCCTTATTTGCAGGAATTATTCTTTTTATAACATTCCAAGTTCCTTTGATATTTCCCCTATACTTGGAAAATTCTTCCCTGAAATGATTTTTCTTCTTTTCGGACAACATTGTTTTAGTAAGGTTTCTTTCTCTTCTGTAGGCTCTTTCCATCTCGGAGTTTTGTCTATCAGATTTAAATTGCCTTAGGAGGTCATCTCTCCTTTTCATTTGCTCTTTTAACTGAGAGTCAATCCACGGGGCAGGAGGGCGTGTCATGACTTTGGTTGTAAGAGGGGCACATTCATTTAAACATCTCGTAAAAACATCAGTAAAAGTAGAAACTTGATAATTTACACAATCAGTAGTTAGTATTGAATTTAAAATGTTGTATTCATTAAGAAGAGTGTCACAGAAACAATTTTGAGAATAATTCTCAAGAGAGCGGAAAGTTTTAACAATTGGCGGTCTCCTTTCCTTCCTGACATTAACTGTAGCTATTAGAAGCTCGTGGTCTCCTACAGGACAAGGTAAGACATCGTGGTGAACTATAAAACTAGGTGTATTGGTAATTATAAGATCAATTAGGCTGGAGGAATTAGCGGTGATACGGGTTGCTTTATTCACAAGCTGATTTAAGTGGAGGGATTGAATTAATTTCCCCATTTTATTATTAGGAAGAAAAAGATTATCATTGAAGTCGCCTATAATAATGAGAGGTTTGCTCCTCAAACAGACAGACCGAAATACCTCGGAGATGTAATCAAAGGTGTCGTTGAGTGCATGAGGGTGTCTATATACACATCCCAGGATGAAGGAAGGGAATTTCCCACTCTGAACAGTCAACCAAATGTCTTCGAGATGAGGAGGTCGCTCGACTTCAGGGGTCTTTAATAGGGAGACCGTTAGATGATTTCTTACATACACCCCCACACCCCCACCCCTACCGCCATCAAATCGATAAAAAGAATACTCAGGTATAGCAACAAAACCAGACTGCATATTAGATAGGAGCCAAGTTTCACAAACACACATTATATCCACGTTATTTTCTCTCATCATTAGGTCAATATTGTCGAAATTACCCAAAAGTGATTGTGCATTGATGTGTTGTATATTTATGAAATGTTTCAATAAGCCTGTATTACAATGTGATTGCTATATATTTAAGGGACATAATCTTGTTTTATGGCCATGTTCACGGCAGTGACCATATTTAAGTCTATAGTTAAACCTACAGTGGGAAAGATAATGGTTTATTTCCCCACAGTTTGAATAGGGCTGTCGACGACTGTAGAGCTGCTGCAAATTCTCCCTCGCCCGGGGACGCTGGGGGTAGCGCCGTGGTTGGTCGAGATCATAAAGACTGCGATTCATCCTCGAGTCTCGTCTCCATCCTCGAATACCAGGTGGGATTTGACGATTCTGATGACGAAAATCCCGGGTATGACGTCCATCCGAATGCTGTTGAGGATCCCTTCTAGAATGCTGATCGTTGTTACTTTCTTGAGTGACGTTTCTGAATTCATTGTTATGCTGTCGTGTCATATTATTTCTTATTGAGGGGAGCTGGCGATGCCGGTCGTAGTTTCTGTTCCTGTATGTGTTATTTTGACTGTCGCTATTGGCCGTGACCGGTCGTTGTTGCCGCTGCAATACAGAAGCATATGTAGCAGGTATGGTTTGGTATATGATTTCTTCCCAGTTGTTGCTTAGTTTGAAGAATGGGCATTGCTTAGCAATTATTTTCAATAACGTGATGACGCCAAATCTGTTGAGAGCATCCCCCTTATCATTTACATCATAACACATCCGATCAACGTTGCCGGTACCAAGCCTGAACTGCAGATTAGTCTCGACAACTGAAACCCCATTGGTCTCACTCCAAGTTGCTAGTTGATTATTGAAATAGTTGATCTTTTCATCGAACTCTTCGACTCTAAGGACAGGTGCTACTTCACATATGTGTATGCTCATCTCCTCGTTCACCTCCTTAAGATCGGTTATGAGAGAACCCAATCTATCAAGGATATCCACAGGCTGAGACCCATTAAGGATGTCTTGAATACCGCAGTATAAGACGCAATATTTAGGAGCCCATCGAAGTTTCTCTGAGACCCAACAATTTATGAGATCTATATTAGCTCCTCTTATAGTTTGAACGGAGCATTGTTGGTTCAAGTCTGACATACTAGAGAGAGAGAGAGAGAGAGAGTTTTTTTTTTTATTTTTTTTTTAAATTTAACCTTTATTTCCATTTCAATACAATGGGTATTCGTCAGCCAGGGCAAGCCCCAACCCCCCACTGTGATGTCCAACCACAGCAGTTCCTGCCAGTAAACAGCTTAAACTCTCGGTCTTGGACGGGGACCGATCTTTCGACCTCGTGAATGCGAAGCCAGCGCGTTACCACTGTACTAGCCAGCAGGCAGAATTTTGATAGTAATGAGAGTACTATGCACTATCATTATTATTCTTTTAATTACTGGTGAGAAATTAAGCTTGCTTGTTTCTATGTCAGAATTTTAATTGAGATACGCACACACACACGCACACCGCGCGTTCAGTGACACACGGAATTGCTCCTCTTAAATTTTAAACTGTTTCGAGTGACTAAAGTGCTTAGTGGAAAACTTTACCATAATTTCCATATATCTGAAATCCTGCAGAGTATTGTGAGTACAAAAACTAATATTTGTTGTAAGACGAGACTGTTCATATTAAAGGAAAAAAATTGAGAACTTTTTCGTGAGGAAGAGAGAGAAGCTGCCGTCCAGTTTCTGCCTTGAGGGAAATCTAGAAGAGTTGCCAGACGTGGAGCCTCACACCACATTACCTAATTTTTTGTGTAAACTGGGGAAAGCTCTTAAGCCGTTTTACCTGATCCTGTGGTTCTATATATTGTTAAAACAGTATCCTTCCCATTTATATTAACTAGTTAGTTAGTTTGATACACGAAAAAATTGAATAATAAAAGAAAAAAAAATTACCAAATACCCACCTGTCAACAGTACTGAGTTAAGTTGCCAAGTAGTACAGCAGCCCTATTTTCTTCATTTTTTTTTTGCTTTTCTTTTAGCTTTCTCGATTGCTATTTTGTTATTTTGTATATATATTGAGTTAAATGTAAAGTCTAAATCCCGTGATAACATATCTTGGTTAGCAAGTCAGTTTATCAGTTAGGAAGAATATATAACAGAAACAGGTGGGTGCCACCTCGAACACAAATTCGAATTTTCCTTCAGGTTTGACTTTTGTTTTTCTTTTTCTTTTTATACTTAAATTACCATGGTCAAGTTTTTAAGTTAAGATGTGTGTTACCAGAAAGGAGACAAACTGAGTCACTAAATAGCACTTATATGGAGATATAAAAATTCTGTGTGAAGGTAAATTAGAAGTTTTTCTCTTTTCTTTTTTTTTTTCCTCTTTCTCGTCTTCTTTCTATATTCTGTGAGAGGGAGAACATAAAAATGAAGCCATCTCTGTCCCAAACCTCTCCCACCCATGGGTCGGGAGAAGGGGTAGTCATCAGAGGACTTAAACAGAGAATCAAGAAGTTAGAGGAAATGGTTACAAGCCTTGATGATAAAATTCGGAATATGGATGGAGAAATGAAAGAGAATGAAACACTCAGAGAACAAATAAGATCTTTGGAGGAAGCAAATAAAGCACAAGGGCAGGAGAGAAAGGAACTAGAAAAAAGAATAAAGAAGCTGGAAGGGGAAAAGAGTCAACTAGAATCTAGAATTTCTAAACAAGAAGATAAAAACAAACAGCTAAATGACAACCTAAAGGAATTAGATGTTAGTTCACTGCTATCTTCTGAGAGAGACGAGATTGCTGCTTGGAATGTTCAGATTAAGGAAAACATTGAACAGTTCAGAAAAGAGTTCCAGGAGCTGAATATGGAAAATGATGCCATGAAAACGTCCTTTGCTGATGCACTAAAGGGGAATGTGGCAGTAAAAGAGGCTGTAAAGGTGGTGGCACTGGAAAACATACAAACAGTTGACTATAAAGAGACAGTAATCGAAAAAATGAAAGACGTTGTGATGGAAAGGGCTAACCCACTCATCAGACAGGCACTTGATAAGGAGAAGACAGTGGTAATCTCAGCCATAAGTGAATCCCAGGAGCCAACATGGCAGGGGAGACTTGAAGAAAATAAAGCTAACGTTGTAGACCTGATAAGAAAGCTTGGAGTAGTATGTGGTCCTGAGGATATTGTAAACATACACCAACTAGGTAAATATTCGAGGGAAGGAAAGCCGAGACCAACAAAAGTAACCTTTGAGAGAGGGGAGACATGTAGGGAAATATTGTTGAGAAAAAAAAGTCTAAAAGACCTTCAAGAATGCAAAGAAGTGTTCATTAGACGATACAGAACACAGGAAGAGATGGGAAAGATCAAAAACTTGTTGCAAGAGGCAAGAAGGTTAAATGATGAAAGAAATGAAGAAGAGAAGAAAAATTTTCGTTACGGAATACTTCCAGACAAAGGGGAGATAAAGAAGATAATGACAGAAGATCAGGGGATGGGGCCTCATTAAGATTGTTATACACAAATGCTGATGGATTAGCTGGTAAGGCAGGAGAATTAAAAGATAGGATTCACAACAGTAAGGCAGATATAGTAGCAATTACAGAGACTAAGTTGAGTGAGGACATAAACAGTGTCACAGTTTTTCCTAAGGGCTTCAGAATACTAAGGGTCGAAAGATCTGAGAGGACTGGTGGAGGGATAGCACTGCTCATAAGTGAGAGGATTCAAGTTGAAGAAATAAACTTGGCTATAGAAAGTGAGTTCAGGGAATTTCTTGTTGCTCACATAAATACTGGGTCAGAGAGCATTATAATAACTGTTGTATACAACCCACCAAGGAACCAAAATAGGCTTGAAATTTATGAGGAAAGTCATATAGGTACTATAGAAGTCATAAACTCAGTTGTTAACATGGCGCGGGAGAAAAAATGTAGGATTTTGATTATGGGAGACTTTAATCATAAAGAGATAGATTGGATAAATCTTGACCCACACAGTGGTGAGGACTCATTTGGGGCAAGATTCCTAGATTGCGTACAAGGGAATTTCCTACACCAACATGTAATGGAACCAACAAGAGCCAAGGGTGGGGATGAGCCATCACTACTTGATCTGGTGTTCACAGATAATGTGTTGGATATTGAAAATATTGAGTATGAACCACCAATTGGAAAGAGTGACCACTGTGTGTTGTTGATGGAGTATATCATTGAAGACATTCTTCCTGAGAGTAGAGGCACTGAGGACATGAGGAGAAACTATCAGAAAGGAGATTACATCAAAATGAATGAGCTTTTTGCTGTTATTGACTGGAGAACCTTATTTTACAACAAATCTGTACAAGAAATGTATGACATCTTTTGTGAGAAATATGGGAAGATAGTAGATTGCTGCATACCTGTCACCAAAGTAGGTGTAATTCATGCCAGAGAGAAATGGTTCGATAATGGGTGTAAAAGAGCTAAGGAGTGGAGAGACAAATGCTGGAAAAGGTATAGGAGGAGAAAAAACATAAATGCCTGGCAAACCTACAAAAGAGCAAGAAATGACTACCTAAGTAAAAGGAGAGAGGCAGAGAAAGATTATGAGAGGGACATCACCAGGAAGGCTAAAGAAAATCCCAAGCTTTTCCACAGCTTTATCAGAGGAAAACTGAAGGTAAAAGAACAGGTTTTAAGGCTAAAGAGAGCGGATGGAAGCATCACTGAGACGGACGAAGAGATCTGCAAAGAATTGAACAAGGAGTTTCAGTCAGTATTTACAGTAGAAAATACCCCACCCCCTCAGATTGCAGTGATAGAAGCTCAAGGGCCGGTATTAGAGAACATCAACCTTACAGCCACAGAGGTATGCAAAGCGCTGATGGATTTAGATGTTCATAAAGCTACAGGTCCTGATGACATATCCCCTCATGTGCTTAAAAAATGCGCAAACACAATATCAGTGGCACTAAGTATCATATTTAAGGAGTCATTGGAGTCGGGGGAGATTCCAAGATGCTGGAAACAAGCAAATGTGATACCTATCTTCAAAAAGGGAAGGAGGGATACGGCTCTGAACAATAGACCAGTTTCCTTGACCAGCATAGTTTGCAAACTTATGGAGAAACTACTAAGGAAACATATCTCTCTTCACTTGGAATCCTTCAACTTTTTGTCAGTGAGGCAACATGGCTTCAGAGAAGGAAGATCAACAGTAACAAACTTATTAGAATTTTAGGATGAGCTAAGCCAAATCTTACAGGAAAGAGAGGGCTGGGCAGATTGCATATTCCTAGACTTCCAGAAAGCGTTTGACACTGTTCCACATGGGAGACTTATTAGGAAGCTGCAATCAATGGCTAGAATAGGTGGAAATGTCTTGGAATGGATAAAAACTTACTTAGAAGGAAGGGAACAGAGGGTTAGAGTAAGACACTCAGTGTCTGAATGGAGAAGAGTTAGTAGTGGAGTTCCACAGGGTTCAGTTTTAGGGCCACTTTTGTTCCTTGTATATGTAAATGACCTACCAGAGTCTGTAAATTCATTCATGAATATGTTTGCAGATGATGCAAAGATTGTGAAGAAAGTAAAAAACGAGAACAATGGTAGAGAACTTCAGGAGGATCTAAATAATCTGCATGAGTGGTCAGAAAAGTGGCTAATGAAATTCAATACCTCAAAATGTAAGGTAATGAGAATGGGTACAAGTGCAAGAAGGCCCAAGCTTGACTACTCGGTGGCTGGAGTACAACTTCAAGAGACAGAAAATGAGAGAGATCTAGGAGTAAACATACTGGCAGATTTGTCTCCAGAAATACATATAAATGGCGTAGTAAGGGCAGCATATGCATTCTTATCAAATGTAAGGGTAGCCTTCAGGCACATGGACAAGGAAATGTTCAGAAATATTTATGTAACCTATGTGAGGCCAAAACTCGAATATGCAGCCCCCTTTTGGAATCCGCACTTGAAAAAGCACATAGCTAAACTTGAAAAAGTTCAAAGACATGCCACGAAACTGGTGCCAGAAATACGCAATCTCGGTTATGATGAGAGGCTGAGGGAATTAGACTTGCCATCACTCGAAGCTAGAAGAGTAAGGGGGGATATGGTGACAGTCTTTAAATTCCTTCATGGTTATGATAGAGTGGATAGGGATCGATATTTCGATATGGCTGGCTCTAGAACTAGAGGTCATAGTTTGAAGCTTCGGAAGAAAACTTGTTTGCAGGATGTAAGGAAATACTTTTTCAGTGTAAGAGTAGTTGATAATTGGAATTCGCTAAGCGAGGAGGTAGTTAATGCTACCTCAATCCATAGTTTTAAGGACAGGTATGATAAGTATCACTAAGGCTACGTTTCCACTAGGCTGCAAAACGCTGCTTCTGTTTTTCGCAGCCTCTGCCTGAGTTTAGGTGATACATGTAATCCTATGGAGCTGTTTCCACTAGAGGCTGCGTTTCGCAGCTGCGAAACGCAGCCTCTAGTGGAAACAGCTCCATAGGATTACATGTATCACCTAAACTCAGGCAGAGGCTGCGAAAAACAGAAGCAGCGTTTTGCAGCCTAGTGGAAACGTAGCCTTAGTCTAAAAATGGAACCGATCAGGAGACGGGAAGATACGAGCTTTGTGCTCTTTCCCGTAAACACAATTAGGTAATCACAATTAGGTAATCACACACACACTCATATACGAGCATACGTTTCCAGTAATATTAAGAATAACTCTCTCTCTCTCTCTCTCTCTCTCTCTCTCTCTCTCTCTCTCTCTCTCTCTCTCTCTCTCTCTCTCTCTCTCTCTCTCTCTCTCTCTCTCTAGATCTTGTTTTAAAAGATCTAGAATGGATAAAGATTAGAGATAAATATGTTTTTGATATATGTACCTTTGTTTTTAATATACTAAGAAACAATCTTCCTGACTGTTTGTATAATTTTTCTACAGTAAGCTCAGTTACCGGGTTAACTACCCGTCAAGGGGAAGATTTATTAGTACGAAGGTCTAAAACTGATATTGGCTCAAGAGATATAAACATTCGTGGACCTCATTTATATAATCAGCTTCCCAGAGAACTAAAAAATGCTGGTTCAGTGTATACTTTTAAATATAATCTTAAGAAGTTACTCTTAAAGGAAGATTTTGCTTGTAATTTTTAATGGTACACTCATCTTTAAGATTTGTTTGTTTTAGTATGTCTATATCGTACACCACAGATGTCTATCTGGAATATATATGTATCTTATTTGAATACCCAATGTACTTTGGAAATAAAGGTTTATTATTATTGTTATTATCTCTCTCTCTCTCTCTCTCCTCTCTCTCTCTCTCTCTCTCTCTCTCTCTCTCTCTCTCTCTCTCTCTCCTCTCTCTCTCTCTCTCTCTCTCTCCGGTTCAACACGTCTCAAATCCAAAATAACACGGCTTGGTTTTTCACTTAATTTATAATTATCTGGAGTCACACAAAAGTACAAGAAATTATTACTTGTAATTTCTTTTGTACTTCAAAGACCTTGACTAAAAAAGTAAATCTATCTATCTATCTATCTATCTATCTATCTATCTATCTACACATATCTTTGTCACTTGATTGGGATTCGAACCTACAACATACTTGAAAATGCATCAGTGTGAATAAGTCTCTACCAATTATACCACCTTCGGCACTTTATGGACACTTTCCAACTCTCAAAGTGTGCCCTAGGTTCGAGTCTCGGCCAGGGCTGATAGCAGTTCTAATTTTGCATATATCATAAAACTTTCTTTATGTTTTTTTATGTGTGATACCAGGACAGGCAAAGAAAGTTGCCCTCATCGGGCCTGGGCACGAAAAAAAGCAGAAAAACAGAAATGGGGAGTGTTGTGACTTGTCACATGTGAAGAGACAATAAGAGATGTGTAATAAATATCCAAGAATATTAGGTGTTGATGTTGGCGTAGAAAAAGGACCGTAACTGAAGGAAGATTCAACATCGAACTGCCCTGGACAGTTCTATTTAAGTTCAAAACACACTTCAGCTGTAGTATCGCAACGGGCGGTGGTACTATAGGCCAATCTTTTACATGGAATATTATTATTATTCATATTACATACATACATAAATCACACACACACACACACACACACACACACACACACACACACACACACATATATATATACACACACACACACACACTATATCATATTAAAGATTCGCAATATGAATGACAATGCAATTATTTAAAAAAAAAATGAATAAATGCTATGAAAACTTTGAAAATGCTGTGAAAAGTTAAAATTTTGCAAAAAAAAAAAAAAAAAGCTGTGACATTTTTGAAAATGCGGTGAGAATTTTAAAAATAAAAGTTTTGAAAATTAAAATTATGTGAACACTGTGAAAATGCTGTGAACATTTCCAAAATGCCATTAATATATTGAAAATGCTGTAAAATTCCTGAAGACAGTGTGAACATTTAGAAAATGCAAAGAACAATTCGAGAATTAAATGCCGTTATATTTTTTTTATTCTGTAAACATTTAAAAAAAGCTAGAAAAATACTAAGACTGCTGTGATGATTTTGAAACTAATGTGAAAATATTGAAAAGGCATTGAAAACTTTGAAAATGTGAAAATTAAAAGAAAAAAAGATGTGAAGACGGGAAAAATTTAAATGTGAAAATATTGAAAACTCTGAGAAAATTTTGCACCGTCTTGACATTCACAGACTTAGAAGCATTCAAAGTGTGATTTTAGAAAAAAAAAAAATAATAATAATCATCATCATCATCATCATTATCATCATCATCATCATCATAACAATGATAATAATGATGATAATCATGATGATAATGATAATGATGATGATGATGATCAGAAGAAGAAGAAGAAGAAGAAGACGAAGAAGACGAAGAAGAAGAAGAAGAAGAAGAAGAAGAAGAAGAAGAAGAAGAAGAAGAAGAAGAAGAAGAAGAAGAAGAAGAAGAAGAAGAAGAAGAAGAAGAAGAAGAAGAAGAAGAGGAAGAGGAAGAAGAAGAAGAAGAAGAAGAAGAAGAAGAAGAAGAAGAAGAAGAAGAAGAAGAAGAAGAAGAAGAAGAAGAAAACTGCCAATCCTCTTAACAAACATCTACTGATCTCGTAAACATTGTTACATGCGTTGAAGATCGATTTCCTTCTGGTCTGCAAATTGTTTACGATATGTAGCTCAGTTTTATTTGCCGAACTGCACGCTTTCTTCAACTCTTAACAGGGAAAAAATAAACAAAAAATGAGATTTCCTCAATTCCTTTCTCTTCCTTTGCCTTCTAAAGGATTGGTGATGCATACACAAAAATAATTAAATAAATAGATCATAATGAAAGAGAATTTCCTCTCCGTTTTGGTTTATAAAGGAGTAACGATGCATACAGAATGCAATAGGATTTCCTTGACGTTTTTCCTTACAAAGGAGAAGTGATGCATACAGAATGCAATAGGATTTCCTTGACGTCTTTCCTTACAAAGGAGTAGTGATGCATACAGAATGCAATAGGATTTCCTTGACGTTTTTCCTTACAAAGGAGTAATGAAGCATACAGAATGCAATAGGATTTTCTTGACGTTTTTCCTTACAAAGGAGTAGTGATGCATACTGAATGCAATAGGATTTCCTCTCCGTATTGGCTTATAAAGGAGTAACGATGCATACAGAATGCAATAAGATTTCCTTGACGATTTGTCTTACAAAGGAGTAGTGATGCATACAGAATGCAATAGGATTTCCTTGAGGTTTTGCCTTACAAAGGAGTAGTGATGCATACAAAATGCAATAGGATTTCCTTGACGTTTTTCCTTACAAAGGAGTAGTGATGCATACAGAATGCAATAGGATTTCCTTGACGTTTTTCCTTACAAAGGAGTAGTGATGCATACTGAATGCAATAGGATTTCCTTGACGTTTTTCCTTACAAAGGAGTAGTGATGCATACAGAATGCGATAGGATTTCCTTGACGTTTTTCCAAACCAAGGAGTAATGATGCATACAGAATGCGATAGGATTTCCTTCACGTTTTTCCATACAAAGGAGTAGTGATGCATACAGAATGCAATAGGATTTCCTTGACGTTTTTCCTTACAAAGGAGTAGTGATACATACAGAATGCAATAGGACTTCCTCGACGTTTTGCCTTACAAAGGAGTAGTGATGCATACAGAATGCAATAGGATTTCCTTGACGTTTTTCCATACCAAGGAGTAATGATGCATACAGAATGCGATAGGATTTCCTTGACGTTTTTCCATACAAAGAAGTAGTGATGCATACAGAATGCAATAGGATTTCCTTGACGTTTTTCCTTATAAAGGACTAGTGATACATACAGAATGCGATAGGAATTCCTTGACATTTTTCCATATAAAGGAGTAGTGATGCATACAGAATGCGATAGGATTTCCTTGACGTTTTACCTTATAAAGGAGTAACGATGCATACAGAATGCGACAGGATTTCCTTGACGTATTTCCTTACAAAGGAGTAGTGATGCATACAGAATGCAATAGGATTTCCTTGACTTTTTCCTTACAAAGGAGTAGTGATGCATACTGAATGCAATAGGATTTCCTTGACGTTTTGGCTTATAAAGCAATAGTGATGCATACAGAATGCAATAGGATTTCCTTGACGTTTTTCCTTACAAAGGAGTAGTGATGCCTACAGAATGCGACAGGATTTCCTTGACGTTTTTCCTTACAAAGGAATAGTGATGCATACAGAATTCAATAGGATTTCCTTGGCGTTTTGCCTTACAAAGGAGTAGTGATGCATACAGAATGCAATAGGATTTCCTTGACGTTTTGGCTTATAAAGGAGTAACGATGCATACAGAATGCAATAGGACTTCCTTGACGCTTTTCCTTACAAAGGAGTAGTGATGCATACTGAATGCAATAGGATTTCCTTCACGTTTTGGCTTATAAAGGAGTAGTGATACATACAGAATGCAATAGGATTTCCTTGACGTTTTTCCTTACAAAGGAGTAGTGATGCATACAGAATGCAATAGGATTTCCTTGGCGTTTTTCCTTACAAAGGAATAGTGATGCAAACAGAATGCTATAGGATTTCCTTGACGTTTTTCTTTACAAAGGAGTAGTGATGCATACAGAATGCAATAGGATTTCCTTGACTTTTTCCTTACAAAGGAGTAGTGATGTATAGAGAATGCAATAGGATTTCCTTGACGTTTTTCCTTACAAAGGTGTAGTGGCGCATACAGTATGCAATAGGATTTCCTTGACGTTTTTCCTTACAAAGGAGTAGTGATGCATACAGAATGCAATAGGATTTCCTTGACGTTTTTCATTACAAAGGAGTAGTGATGCGTACAGAATGCAATAGGATTTCCTTGACGTTTTTCATTACAAAGGAGTAGTGATGCATACAGAATGCAATAAGATTTCCTTGACGTTTTGCCTTACAAAGGAGTAGTGATGCATACAGAATGCGATAGGATTTCCTTGACGTTTTTCCTTACAAAGGAGTAGTGATGCATCCTTGGAAATAAAATATAAATGAATACATATATAAATCCCAATGATAAAGGATTTACTCTACGTTTCCTTAGCTTCAGAGGAGGATGATACACATAAAATCAATAAATAAATAAAAATATTCCATAATGACACAAATTGCTCTGATATGAAATTCTTCATTGTATTTAGAGTTCAAGGATTTGGGTCATTAACACATTAAAAAAAATTACCAACTGTAGAAGAAGAAGAATTAGTAGCTTAAAGGGGGGAGGGTTTGGTGGGTGGAGTCCCCATGTAATAAGTGGAGTTGTGACTGTCATAATCCTTGGTTAGATTTTGGCTAAGATCACCAGGTTAATAAATGGGGGGTGTGACTTTTGATATAATATTAGGTTAGCTTTGGTTTGGTTAGTATGACTGGAGAATAGGCACTAATGATAATCTCTTCACATCTGACAAGTCACAATACTCCCCACCTCCGTTTCTCTTTATATTTTCTTCGTGTCCAGGCTCGATGAGGGTAATTTTTTTTCTTTTGCCCATCCTGCTGTCACAATAAAGAAAAGAAAAAACAGACTGTGTAGCTGTTATTTTTATAGTAAGTTCGGGTTAGTTAGGTCAAGTAGGTCAGTAAAGTTGGTGCCAGAGGTGCATTTCTGCCAGTTAATTCGTGGTCATTTATGAACCTTTAGTTCCATGCCCGAAGAGGTTGAAAGTTCGATGTCGTCTTAAATAGTGATCATTTTTATTTAACTGTATCAAGAACGTGATAAGGAGTAGTAAATGGAGTTTGTCGTCTCCTAGCTCCTGCCAACTGATCAGAAATATGGAGTACAGCAATGGAATTGTGCTCCAGTTATGAAATCAAGTGCGAGACGAGTTCAGAAAGAAAAGATCACTCATATGTAAGTCCTGTAACTCTGCAAGATTGATACATTTCGTCGCAGACGTTTTAGCGTCGGTTGTTTGGGCACTAAATCCATCTTGACGGCACCCAATTTGGTGACGGACGTCGTGGTGCTAAAATTATTTTTATATTTTGGACACCTAACCCAACCTAACCTACCGGTGGAACTTTTCAAGATCCACTGGTGAACTCCTGTCCTCTCTTGCCCATGTATGGTCATCTTCTCTGAGGAACTATGAGGAATTCTTTGTCAGCGTCCTTGATATCTCTAAGGTTTTTAACAGCGTCAGGCACAAGGCTCTGTTGGCCAGACTCCCTGCTTATGGCATTAACCCTTCTCTCTGTCCTTTGATTTCCAGTTTTCTTTCTGACCGTTTTATATCTATGGTGTTTGGTGACAGCACAACATCTAGCTCATACCCTGCTACCAGAGGTATTCCACAAGGAATTGTTCTGTCACCTACTCTTTTCCTTTTTTTTTATTTTTTTTATGATTGTGACACCAGGACGGGCCAAAAAAAAATATATAAAATAAAACAGCCCTCATCGGGCCTGGGCACGAAGAATACATAAAGTAAAGAAAAACAGAGATGGAGAGTGTAATGACTTGTCAGATGTGAAGGGATAATAAAAGATGTGTGATGAATATCCAAGAATATTCAGTGTAGCTGTAGGCATAGAAAAAGAACCGTAACTGAAGGAAGACTTAACATCGAACTGTACTGGACAGACCTATTTAAGTTCAAAAAACCTTCAGCTGTAGTATCGCAACGGGCGGCTGATGCCATGAGCCAACCTACTACATTCTCTTCATCAACAATCTTCTTCAGTCCCCATCCCCCTCTCTTCTCCACGCCCTTCCCGACGATTCTACCCTTCATTTTCACCTGCCTTCTTTTCACAACTTTCATCTCCTACTCGTAATCAGTCTCGTATCACTCTTTCTTCCACTCTCAACTCCGATATGCAGATGATATCTGAGAGAGCACCCAAAGTTTATTTAAAATGTAATGCCTCCAAGATATAGTTTTTGGCTATCTCTTTATCTTCTGCTCCTCCTGATCCTGGTTGGGATCGAACTCTCGAATGTCAGGCTCATCACTTCACCCAACTTGCACACTCTACAACTATTCATATAATACATGTTCTAATACGATTACAAATTTTCTTACTGCAACAACTGAAAATAGGACAAACTTATCCCTTCACTTGAAAAATTAATACAACAAAATTTAAACTCCAAAGTCACAAAGATATTAAAAACCTGTGATCACGAAATTTTTAAATATATGATAAAATAAAGTTATCATATATCAATATATCCAGACAACATCTATTATATCAGTGCAGAATGAGGAAAAATAAGTTCTTGAGTTTCAATTAGAAAGAAGAGGTTCTTGGACTGGAATAAAAAGGTACTGATTACTGGACTGAAATACAATGGACTAGTTCTTGGATTTTCATAAAACCGGAATAAGTTCTTGGACTGGAATAAAAATAAGAAAAGGTTCTTGGGAGAAATAAAATTGGAAACTTTCGTTGGAATTTAATAATAAAGAATAGGTTCTTCAACATATATAATTAGGAACAGGTTCTTGACTGGAAGAAGAAGGAATAAGTTCTTGGACTTGAATATGATATTTCAACTTCATTAGAACTAAGATTGGTCATCATCAAATATGTCGGAGCCCAAAATCATGGATACTGCTCCATCACTGAGCCTACACATTTAATCTCAGGAGTTCTCAGTGTTAAGTCTTCTTTCAGTTTCGGTTCATTTCCTGTGACTACATCTACACCAAATACTCATCTCTTACAATCCCTTCACATCTGACAAGTCACAACATTCCTCATCCGTTTCTCTTTGCTTTATGTTCTTTTGACTCCCAGGCTAGGACAGAGCAATTTTCTTTGCCCATCCCGGTGTCACACTCATGAAAAATGCTGAGCCTGTTGCAGTTAAAGTGAGTATCCTGGGGGACGCCACTATCTTGTCCTTTTTATTCCAAATAATTTCAATGAATAAACCTTGAGGGAGCCGTGTTGGGAGGTTGAATCGGGACTTCCTGGGTGGGAGGAAAGCAGCCTTCATCGGGCCTGGGCACGAAGAATACATAAAGAGAAACAAAGATGGAGAGTGTAATGACTTGTCAGATGTGAAGGGATAATAAAAGATGTGTAATGAATATATCAAAGAATATTCAGTGTAGGTATAGACATAGAAAAAGAACCGTAATTAAAGGAAGACTTCACATCGAATTGTCCTGGACAGTCTTATTTAAGTTCAAAATACCTTATGCTGTAGTATCCTAAAGGCGGCTGGTGCCATGGGCCAACAAATTGATGGTATAAATAATTAACTGCAAATTTAATTGTTGCAAAGATATTTCTATATACTCGGCAGCAAAAAACAAGAATTTTGTTTAATATTATTATCTGATACGGGAAAAATAATACATATACATATAAAAAAATACATAAGTTAGTATGTAATAAGTATACAGATGTAAATAACAAAAATAAACGAATAAATAAATAAATTCATATGGATAAATAAATAAAATTAAATTTAATACATATAACCATATCTAAATACTTAGCACAGTAATTTTATTATTATTAACAAATTTGAACATCTTATAACTAAATATTAAACAAGTCCGGAATATAATGGTTAAAAACTGCCTCTTCATTCAGAAAACTCAAATTCGGAATCTAAATATTAGTTTTCATTGCCCAAATAACGTTGTTCCAGTTTTACGTCACGGACTCCCTTTTCTACTAAGGGCTAGGACGGTTGCATTCTTCCGAAGGACTTGTTTTGGCAGATGTAATCGTTATCCTGAGTGCATGCCCTTGCTAACCTCAGACCGTGAAGGGGCGCGAACCCTTGAGCTAACGCCTTAAAGTCGAGGACGCTACCTCTTGAGCCACGGTGACTACTTTTGCCCAAATAACGTAACTTTCACCTAAATAATCTTGAAGGTGAAATATTCGTAATATCTGAGAGACTTGTATCCCGTAAACCTTCCACTGTATATAGTGTAAACCCATCATCTCTCTCCACATGACTAAGTTTACATATGATATCCTGTCCGTTTGTTTACGATATTTGCATTCCTGTGGAGATGGTGAGAAACAAGTGGAACAGGAACAGAAAATGGTTGCCAGGAGGAATGAAAAAAAAAAAAAAAAAGTTGGACGAAATGACCAAAGAAAAAAAAAAAGGAAAATGGATCGGCAATGTGGGTAATGATGTTTGCAGTGTGTGTGTGTGTGTGTGTGTGTGTGTGTGTGTGTGTGTGTGTGTGTGTGTGTGTGTGTGTGTGTGTGTCGCGCGTGTGTGTGTGTGTGTGTTTTACCATAGACTGCGAGTAGTTCTCAATAACGACTGAAGGCCCTTTTTTTTAAAGTTTTTAAATATTATATCTGATCTTAAGACCAGATCTGCACAGCCTGCTACACATACGATTAAAATCAAAATTTATGATTTTTTTTTGTCTCTAATATTCAATATTATTTTGACTAAACAGAGTCCGGTTTTAAGTCTCGGGCTCCCTTTTCAACCAAGGGCTAGGAAGGTTGCCTTCTTGCGAAGGACTTGCTTTGGCAGATGTAATCATTACCCTGAGTGCATGCCCGTGTTAACCTCAGACCGTGACGGGGCGGGAACCTCGACCTGACGCCTTCAAGTCGCGGACGCTACCGCATGAGCCACGGTGACTAAACTTCAGTATACAAATCATATCATTTTTCTTCAGACTTTGTGCCCGAGTCCCTTTGCATCGCACGGCGTTGGAGGCGATGATAATGAAACTTATATATTAGGTTATTGGCTTCAATCCTGGATTCTCTCTCTCTTCGCCGTAAGGTATCTCCCCTTTCTCTTTTCTATCGCTACAACTTCCATCACTGCTCTGATGAGTTGGCGAGTAGCATCCCTCCCTCACTGCAGAGGCCGCGTAACACTCGCCAAGCGGCCTCATCTTACAGGTACTGTGTGGAGATTTCTAGCTCGCGGATTGGTAGGTGCAGCGACTGCTTTTTCCCATCTACCTCCAGACTCTGGAACTCTCTCCCTCCTTCTGTTTTTCCTAATTTTTATGACCTTTCATCCTTCAAAAAGCAGATCTATCGTCATCTCAGAGCCTAGTCCTCCCTATCTCTGGGTCCTCTGTACTTTGACTGGTTTTTCTATCTGTCGTTTTTTTTTTTTGACCTTACCTCATCTCTGCCTTGTCCTTAACCTTTTTCTTTTCCTTTGTCTTGGTATTTTATCGTGCCCGGGCCTTTATTGACGAAGGCATATTTTGCCTGTCCCGGTGTCACACTCATAAAAAAACAGGTATATCTAAATTCAAAACTATAAGTGGCCGCATTTCCCTGGGATAGGGTGTGGCCGAGTCAAAGCAAACACTTTCATCAGAAGCCAAACATACCTAAAATACTCCTCTCAGCTCCTTGGGGGATAAAGGGTCACCACAATTCCCCACCTCTACCCTACTTGGGTCACCGGCCAAACATGCCTAAAATACTCCTCTCAGCTCTTTGGGGATAAAGGGTTGCTACAGTTCCCCCCACCTCTACCCACAGGGAAAGTGGCCACACGAATAACCATAAAAAAAACTTTAGACAAAGAAACAATGTTACCCTCGAGTCTAACCAACACCTTGGAGTGACTTTTCTACCTTTTCTAAAGAAGAAGAAACTATTTTGTTTCTTAATTTCGTTGCAAAAAACGACCATACTTGCAGTCTGAAGTTTCACTACAATTAGCTGGTAAAACCGTTATGTTCGCTCACTTTGCATTAGTTAAGAAAGCTTATTTTCAATTTCCTCTTAACCATAACCACAATGATTTTTGTGGTTGGCAAATGCTACCAAACACGGTAAACCACCTCAAATAACCCTCATGGTCATGGCGTGCATATGGTTGGCTCTTCTTGTTTCTATTTTGATAGTCAAATTCGTTGCGTTTTGTGTCACTATTCATCACTATTAGGAGGGAAGACACAGGTCGGAGCTGGGGAATCAAGGCCATGGGCTCGATATCGCGAGTCTGTTACCTACAAGTCAAGAATTCTAACTACTACGCTATGCAATTGTTCCGGTTTTACGTCACGGGCTCCCTTTTCAACCAAGGGCTAGGACGGTTGCCTTCTTGCAGAGGACTTGCTTTGGCAGATGTAATCGTTACCCTGAGTGCATGCCCTTGCTAACCTCAGACCGTGACGGGGCGTGAACCCTCAACATGACGCCTCCAAGTCGCGGACGCTACCGCTTGAGCCACGGTAACTAAAAATAGGCTATACCTCAGTTTAATGTATTCATTAACAGTTCTTCAAGGGCAAAATGGTCACCAAAACAAGCAATTGCAAATCAAATACTTTGGTGTATTATTGGAACGTGACATAACATAATGTGAATTCATTCAACCGACTTTGTAGAAGATAATGTTTAAAAATTTACATAATCTGGTTTACTAATGAATTTAGAATAGACACAACCTGATTTTGTCAATACAAACTAATTGGGAGTAAATTAGGTTCAAGTTAAGTAAATTAGTTTACAATTAAATTTCGGACTAGTGTAAATAAAAAAAAAAATTTATGAGTGTGACACCGGGACAGGCAGAAACTGCCCTCATCAATAAAGGCCCGAGAACGAGAAAACACCAAGACGAAGGAAAAGAAAAAGGTTAAGGACAAGGCAGAGATGAGGTAATGATACACAAAGGAAAACGACAGACAGAAAAAATAGTCAAAGTACAGAGGACCTACAGATATGGATAATTAGGCCCTGAGATGACGATAGATCCGCTTTTTGAAGGAAGATAGGTGAAAACAAATCCAGATTAAATTAATAAGACCTAAATTGAAAATAAAACTAAATTTGTATTATTTAACCCATGATATTACAAATTACTGATTGACAAGTTGAGTCAGCTGACATGGTTAAGGGCCTGAGCTAAAAATAACCTGAAGGTTTTAAACATGGAAAGTTGTCAGTCAATATTTATGACTATGACTGCAAGGTTACCTACAATGGTATTTTAATGTTTGATTTTATATTTACGCAAAACCACAGTTAATACAGTAAGACACTGTTTTATGTGTCAGACTTAAGGGGGATTTACACGGTCAAACGATTCGTCGAACGCGGTTCGACAGACAAGTGTTTGAAGTGATGTTCGAACGTGTGAACGGGGTATTTGGTTGTCGAACACGGAACCATATACCCCGTTCACACGTTCGAACATCACTTCAAATACTTGTCTGTCGAACCGCGTTCGACGAACCGTTTGACCGTGTAAACCCCCCTTTAGTCCCCATCCGAATGGGGGTGGACACAGACATGTTGTAGCTAGGGGATTAAGGCTGGAAGATGTTCCTATCAGCCCCGACTTGGGTTCGAAAAACGCGTTGGTCGTTTCCCAGCTCGCGAGCTTTGCCCCTGCGCTGCCGCGGCTTCGATTCAATGGAGCAGTTTAACAACCTGTGTTGGTATTTATACCTTATAAGTCCTCTTAAAACATTTCGTATGTAATTATTTGTATTTGTTTAATGCCTACTAATGCTGTCAATTGCCATCTTTTCTAAATGTTGAAATGCTTATGTGACTGCGATAGAAAGAGAACGTTAAAGATATATCGTCATCATCACCATCAAATTATTCATCATCATTATTACATATAATAATAATAATAATAATAATAATAATATATATATATATATATATATATATATATATATATATATATATATATATATATATATATATATGATCTGGTTTTACATCACGGACTCCCTTTTCTACTAAGGGCTAGGACGGTGCCTTTTTGCAAAGGATTTTGGTTTTGGTAAGTGTGACCGTTAGACCGAGCGAATGCCTTTACTAACCTCAGTCTGTGGCGGGCCTCGAACCTACAACCTGACCAATCAAAGTAGCTAGCGTTACCACTCGGCCACGGCGGTCACATACACACACACATACACATACACACACACCCACACAACTCGAAAAAATTCCCTTCTTCACACTTATCCGCATTACAGTCTATTTAGTAATAGTGAACCTTAAATTATTCAAATATCTCACATGGTTAAGAAGAAAATTAAGATGAATTTACATTCCACGAAAATAATAATGTTTATGGTTAATGAAGAAAATTTAAAATAAGCTTTCTATATTGAACAATATAAACTGTTCAGATGAATTGACTATCATGGACTTGTTTTACCTGAAATGAGTCTCCCAATCATACATTGTCATATTAGGATATGATATTTTCACCTGTATATTATTACATATGCCAAAACAAGTCCTTCGTAAGTAGGTAACCGTCCTAGCCCTTGGTTGAAAAGGGAGTCCTTGACGTAAAACAGGAACATATTATTTATTTGAATCAACTATCTGAATCCTACGCTGTCAGCTTAGGCTTTAAAATTATATAGTATAGAAGTGTATGATGAGGACAAAATTTACTGAGTAAAAATATTAACTCTTAGTTCATACAATTTCTACATCACTTTCCTCTCTTAGATCATATATATATATAGTTTATTGACAAAATATTACAAGAGTATTACAAAAATATATTAATTTTTTCTTTTTGCACAAAATAGCATAAGTAATAGAAACAATATTTTGTCCATCAAAAAATCTTAGCCTAAAGAACAATACAAATATTCTCACAAACTTACCAACAAAATTAAATAATCATATTTATCTTAATGCCTAATTCTGAAATACAGTTAGAAGAATAGAATACATCCTAATATTACAAATTAACCTAGACATACAAAAAATCAATGCTTTCCTCATTACAAGGTTGAATCTCTTCCTTATCTGTACAACTTTAGTACTTCATAAATATACTGACATATAGTTTATTGACAAAATATTACAAAAGTATTACAAAAATATATTAAATTTTTTCTTTTTGCACAAAATAGCATAAGTAATAGAAACAATATTTTGTCCATCAAAAAAAATCTTAGCCTAAAGAATAATACACATATTATCACAAGCTTACCAACAAAAGTAAATAATCATATTTATCTTAATGCCTAATTCTGAAATACAGTTAGAAGAATAGAATACATCCAAATATTACAAATTAACCTATACATACAAAAATCAATGCTTTCCTCATTACAAGGTTGAATCTCTTCCTTATCTGTACAACTTTAATACTTCATAAATATATTGACACAACTCGGTAATAAGAAGCTCTTCATTCAAAAGTGATTGGACACTCAGATAGTTTAACATATTATATTTTTGTCTCACTGGTTGGGAGAAAGGACACTCAATTAGCACATGTTCTTCACTCTGAACTGCCATTTGATCACAAGCACATACTCTCATTTCTCTTGGTGTTCTGCTCCACCTTCCAGTCTCTACACGCAACTCATGAGACATTACTCTTAACCTTGTGAATGCCATTCGCAAATAATCTGGTACAAACTCTTTGCTACTATACACTTTATGTACTGTCAACTGACTATTTAAAATTTGTCTATATGTAAGATATTTTGTGGCACCTTCGGGTTTATTCAGTATTACAGATTTTATTCCACTTAGAGCAGAAGCTTCCACATTATTTGCAATATATGAATTTAAGAATTGATAACCAGGTGTATTTTCCCGTCTGCAGATGTCAAATACCACATAGAAAGGTTCTTCATTGTTAACCTGTTGCATTTTTTTGGTTAAAAATCCCCTTCTTCTTTCATTAACTTCATGTACTAAAGTTTCCAAACCACTTTCTATTAAACATAAGGATATTGGAGTGTTGTTTCTCACTCCCAATAAACACTTTACTGCCCTGTTATAAAGTTTTTCCATGCAAGCTAAATTACTTGTGAACCAACTCTCAGAGCCATACAAAAGTGAAGAACTCAAAGCAGCTTTAAAAACTTTAACCTTATATGCATAGGGCATACTCATGTTATTTATACAGAATATACTAAACTTATTGACTGTTGCCGTACCATCGATTTCATGCTGTTTAAGTACTGAGTGCATATTTGCATCATCAGTAAACCATGCACCTAAGTATAAATACTTTTTACAATAATCTATTTTTATGTTGTTTATCACTATTGATGCTTTATCTCTGTCTTTTCCATTAACAACAAAATACTTTGTCTTCTTTTCATTAATCACCATACCATAAGCATTACAATAATCTAATAGAGCTTCAAGTTTTGATATGCACTTTTCACGAGATGTACTTACAATCACCGTGTCATCCATCATTAAAAGAGTATGTAAAGTTCCCAAAAAACCATCAATTCTCACTTTTTCTTTAATCATTCTCACCATTTTATCCATATAAATGACAAACAAAATGCAGCTCGTAGGAGCTCCTTGGCGTATACCTATAGATGTTGTTATTATAGCAGATTTTAACACACTTTTTGTACATGAATAAATATTTTGGATAGCTGACAACATAACCCTTCCACATCCCACCGACTTGAGACACTCTATTAAATCATATTTTGGTACCCTGTCGTACGCCTTACTAAAATCCACAAAAACGATATACAATTTTTGCTTCTTGCAAGCAGCATAATCCATCAGTAACCTTAAAGCCAAAATCTGCTCTATACACCCTCTACCCTTCTGAGCTCCGGCCTGACACTTATCTATATTAAACCATAAACTTAACCGTCTCATCAAAAGCATATCATAGATTTTTGCCAAGGTGTTCATTATACTTATGCCCCGATAGTTTCCGCAATCTCTTCTATCCCCAGATTTAAATAAAGTGATCAGTTTATTGTGGCACCAAGCAAATGGATAAAGGACATTTAAGAAAAGGAAATTAAAAATTGTGAGGAAAAAGGATAACCATGTCTGTGGTAGCATCGTAAATAAACCAGGACACATTCCAATATAACTCTTATCTTTTTTTATACTTTGCACTGCCATGTCTAACTCTTGAGCAGTAAAGGGATCATCCAATATGGGAATATTAGGTGAGTCTGACACATCAATGATTTGATTAGGATTAACTGTCGGAGGATTAAACAAATTTTCGAAATGCAATTTGAAATTGACATCTTCAGGTTGCACATCATTGGGTTCCACCACATTGCCATTCCAGTTAATAGATTTCCATATAATTTTTGGATCATTTTTCTCAAATATTCTCCTCCATCGAGGGTGGTCTTGATCCCATCCATTAAACTCTAACTCCCCAGATTGAAAAACTCTGCAGTCTCTTGCTACATTATTGATAATCTTATTACCTGTCTCTAAAATATTAAAAATGTTCTCATTATCAATTTCAAATAATTCTGGGGGCTGAGTTTCATTCATGACTAATTTGAATCTATCCAAGTCTACATTCTTATGGGAAGGACCCCGGATTGTGTAACTGTTTTCAATATATTGAACATTATAGCAAGAACTACCTAAATTTAAAGCCCTCTCCATCAGCAAGGATGGCACTGTTTCCTGAATATCATTAAGATCAAGTTGAACCATTAGTGGGGCGTGGTCAGATCCTACAATATTCTGGTTCATTTCAACAGATTTTACATATTTCAGTGTATTTTCTTTTAAGACACATACATCAATCTCAGATATCCAATTTGATCCTCTTTTAAAGGATAAACCTCCTTCTAACTTTTTACCCTTATATACTAGGTGATTACCTATCACCATTGTGCTGCCACGGCAAAGGTTCAGCAATTGTCTCCCATTTTCATTCACACTTGTATCTATTACCCCTTCATATTTGTATGATTTGAAACTTTCATCATAAAGAATAGGTATACCTACACGCGAATTCAAATCACCCATTAGTACAACCTTACTGTGTTCATTCACAACTGCGCTTAGGTTACCAAAACAAGCTGGCTGAAAATAAGGAGAGTCATTCGGTGGTATATATACCCCACCAAATGCAAAGCCTGGAAAACATGACAATTCTAGCAAAATTTGACCTTCAACATTTACATTTACATTTTTGATATATTTTGAAAGCGAGCATTTTACAAGCATTGCAACGCCTCCCCTATTACCACAGTACTTAGAGGGGTTATGATAAGTGTAAAATCCTGGTACACTAATGCGAGCAATAGTTTTTATTTCCAAAAGCCACACGATATGAAACCCGAGAATAAATGATAAAATATCAGAATTGTTCAATTTGTCCTTGACACCTGCAATATTCCAACAACACATATTGAGCTCACTGGTAAATACGCTATTTTGTGCACATCTTAAAAATACGAAGGAGCATACCTGTCAATAATTTCACCATCACGTAATAATATACGACGCTGATTGTCGTAATGGATATTAACACCTTGATTTTCTGGTCTCTCCTTTTCTTCTTTCTCCCTCTTCCGTAGTCGAGCAAGCTCTCTTCTTACAGCAGGATGTACATCTTTTTTCATATATATAGATGAAAAGGGAGCCTGTTTATTCTTCAGCTTTTTTGCATTATCCAAAATGGATTTTCTCCTCTTCTGGTCATCTACAACTAAAAGTATTGGCCTCTTTTTTCTATCATTTTCTCGGCCAAGTCTTCTTATTTCCCACTCGGAGGTATCACACTGGTCATCATAGCCTACTGCTTCAAGAATATTTTTCACCTTTGCTTGATCACTGTCTCCTAATTCGTCGTCTTCCTCTGGGACTCCAGTAATAATAATCTTTTTCTGTCTGTCTCTGGCATCCAAAGATTCCATAAACATCTGTTGTTGATTTATTATGGAAAAAGCTTGATCTAATTTTGACGATAATTCAGTAACTTTATCCTTGACAGATTTAATCTCTTCTATATCCTTCTTCAAATTCCTTATTTCTTGCAACAATGTTGCATTTGAAGGTTCATCTTTATATTCACCTAATGCAGTTGCTAGTGCCTCTTTTAACTGTGTATTTGTAAGTTTATTTATCTGTGTTTGTGACAAGCCTTTTATAGTCTCAATACTATCGTAGGTAGGCATTTTTTATGAGTTTGCCCTGCTAAATCAAAGAAAAACGTTCAATAAACAGTAAACAAAACGGTTACCATGGTAACTGGCGCCAAAAAATTCCGTGGGGGCCTGGTAGATTGTTTTCTTAAATATGCCCTACCAATATTTATATCACTTTTTTTTTCACTGTCACACCGATCACAGTTATCTCACTGATATGTTAGAGGAATATTTCACTTTATAACCTTCAAAAACAGGTAGAAGTTAGGCATTTATCGCGAGTGTTCCGGTAGGCAA